>OVAP01000325.1:0-39753 GCA_900406295.1 Aurinia saxatilis | reverse complement strand
GAGACCAAGTCTCTTATTCCTGAACTTAAGCAACGACTGAAGCAAACTCAATTGCTTGTTGTTGCTTTGTAAAAAATTAAATTAAATAATAAAGTATGTAAAAATATAGTTCTGATAATAGAAAATGTCAAGAGGGAAAAATAAAAATGTCAAGAGGAATATTACTTGATTTATCTAATTTCTTAATTTTTGTGCATTTAGCAGAAATCTCTTTTAAAATGGAAAAGAAAAGAATAAATACACAGTTACTAAAAGCTAGTGTTTTGTCTGTTTCTTCTGCAAATGCTTGCAAACAAAAACAAAGATTCTTTGTCACTTCTGCAACTACAGATCCTTTTTCTTTTTCTCAACTCCAACTACATACAAACCCTAAAAAGCCCATTGTTCTTTAGATTCGTTTTATCTCTATTTTTTCAATAATTCCTTAGAAACTTTGACCATTTGTTTTTCCTCCCCAGCCTAGCTAGTGAATATATGTGCCTAGCTAGTTACTTGTCCCATTTTGCTTGAAATGGGATTTCACGTACTCTCTTTAGTTTGTAAAAGGTAATAATACCTACATAATTGGGCTTACCCTAGAAACCGAAATCTACTTATTCCAACAACTGGACATTTATATGGGCCTATCGATTCCTTTCAATAGTATCAGCAAGCCTTGGGTCTGACTTAAAAACTATACATTACATCTATTCACTTACATTGTAGTAACCAAAGTTAATCCTGTCAGGTCGTAGATTAACGTGGGCTAACATTATAATGATTCGGGCCAGGTCCGGTCCATCTAGAATTAACTAGATTTTGTTTTTTTTATATATAGTACGTCAAACCAAACATCATATATGCATGGATACAAAAAATCTTTAAAAACATAATAACAATTAAACAAGTGTGAAAAACATTATTAATACTAGAATTTAGAACAATGTTTACTCTCCTCGCAAATAATTAAATGACACAGTTCTTTGTGTGTGAATACTGCATGATCCATCTTTTGGTACCGGATAAGTATTAGTATATTAATATACAATGGTTTTTGGCGCAAGAACACATAAAAAAAGTTAAGTGGGGGGGGNGGGGGGGGGGGGGGGAGTTGGTCTTTTGTTACTTCTGATCATTCAGCTTTAGTTAAGGGAGAGTTTACATTTTGTTGGACCTTTTGTAATTGTACTTCATTTGCCTTGTTCTCTCTATTGTGTGAAAGTAAAGAAATTATGGACACTTCAATACATGTTGGAACAAGAGAAGAGTTGTGTCAACAAGAAGCAGTGAAGACTTGAAGACATGCTAAAACAAACGAAAAGCTGTTCCAACATGGAATTCAGACGAAATTCATATATGAAAAGATACCAATTGCGGCCTGAAGCTTTGCTAAGAAGAAAAAGAGTATTCACCATATCGTTGGTGAATATTGTGTGAATATCCTAACACTAGAAGGTTTCTATATCCCATGAATATAAAAGGGAGACTAGGAAGAGTTTTAGGGTTAGCCGTTTGGGGAGAGTAAAAGTTTGTGTTGAGAGTTGTGTTAACTCTATACGGTGAACTAGAGATCTATACGGTGAACTAGAGATTGTTCTGTAATCTTATAGTTCTTGTGAGGTTAGATTTCACTGGTAGCAAACTAAATAGTAACTTAGGTGTTGTGTAATTCCGCTCAAATGTTCTTTGAAAAATAAATCTAATAGAAAAACAAATATATAGTAGTATATTTGAAAAAAAACTTGTGTCCGGCTTCCATTACTTTTTCATTAGTATATTAATATACAATGATTTTGGCCCAAGAACACAAATAAAAAAGGTTTAGTTATAAATTTATAATACAAAGTACAGTCATGTAAACCTCTAGTTACTTATTCTTCTGATCCTTATTCACTAAGATATATGTATATATATAGTAATCTTCCTTTTTTTGCCTTATTCTAGTCTTATTATGTTGTATGCGTGCTGCTTGTGTTAAGGTAGCAATAACAAGAAAAATCTTCTTCTTCTTAACGGTGCTGGCTACTTTCTCTACGACTTGGAGATCCTCCACCACTTCCACCGCCCGAGCCGCCGCCTTCACTTCCATGTCCGGTCCCACTTCCATGGCCACCACCTGTAGCTCCTCCTCCTCCTGAGCCAAACCCAAATCCAGTTCCCGAACCTGAACCTGAACCAAACCCGAATCCAGTCCCTTTTGCTCCATCTGGTGACGAGCCAGAACCTGAACCATAACCATAACTCCCTCCTGGTGTTGATCCATATCCCCAAGCATATCCCCAGTTAGGTCCATGAGCTGAACCACTTGCACTACCTGATCCGCTTGATCCACTTGACCCGCTTGATCCTACAGATAGACTAGTTGGACTAGCGGCCGAATGAGCCGGCGTTCCGGAATCTTCTCCTCCATGTACAAACGAGAAGGCCAAGAAGAGAGACACAAGAGCCAATGTCAGAAACTCACCTTTCATTTTCCTCACCATGAGATGTTTGTTTGAAACTCTTTCATTATGTTCTTCTCACTCGTTTTAAGCCTTTATATAAAGCACTCACACAAAACACACTTACACACACGTATTAGACACGTATTACTATTTGTTATGTGATGTGAATGAATCAAGTTAGTGATATAAAAATCTTGTACCACATATGAAAAGGAGAGGTAAGTTAGTGATACCCGTGACAAGAGACATGTGAGAAAGTTTTCGGATTAATACGTCGGTTCTCGTGATATCTTTTTTTAAGGCTTCCCATAGTAATGAGTCACACCACTCATGCTTTGTGCTATTTTTATGATCATCCCACTAAGTCTTCTGGCCATTTTTCATTTTTCTTATTTGGGTCCAAACTTATATATCGTTATCATATTAGTATTACAAATTTCAACGATAAAATGTAATAACAATTATGTTTTAACTAATTAATGACTTTTACATGTAATATCTTTTTCATTTTTTATATCGTCAACAATTTGGTAAGTTGAGTTTGAATTCAATCGATGATTAGAATACAAGATATTGTCACATGTAATATCTTAGACCATGTCCAATGGAGTCGGGTTTGAAGTGGAGTTTGAAAGAAAATATAATAATAAAATAATATAAAGAGAGGAAAGAGAAGGGAGTGAGTCTCTTAAACAAGAGACTAGAAATCCAAATATACCATACTCACATTCCAAATACCCTTTTATCATTAGTTCCAATTTTTATTTTAAATTAAAGTTTTATTACATTGTTAAAATATATTAAAACTATCACTATTATATTGCTAACAAACTCTTAAAAAGATTGTACCATTGGAGATGGCCTTATTCATGTCTTTTTTGGAGACTTTGTGCTATTGTATGGCTAGTTTTTTCTTCTTGAAATATTCATTTCTGTGTAGTTATTAATATGTACTATTGCTAAAGTATGATAAATACTTCCATGTTGGAAATAATGATTACATATACTTGTATAAAGGAAACAAGTTCTCGTGAGTTGTTGACAAATGGCAGCTCACATTCTAAAAATATTTCTAGAGGTTTCCACTGACAATTGTTGTTGGCAGTTAAGACAAATTCCTACCTCCAACGCTTTTTCATGTGCTTTTGACTCTTTGGAGTGTATTAAAATATTTGAGCATTTATTTACTGTCGTGTAGATAGGGACTAGAATTCTTAATGCTTAGACTCTCATATCATTGACGATCGGTTATTGTTGATTATTTTCTTGTTTTGACCATGAAAAAAGACTATGTATATCGATAACCTTACTGAAGAATTAAGGTTAAGTCCCCGGATGGTAACCATAGTTTCATGATAGAGGATAACTCGCCTAACCATAGTCACACTTAACGCATGATCCAAACAACTTAACAGTGATCTTATTATGTTTATAGTCTACAAATGAGATCATTCTAATTTCGGTCGGACGAGGGAATTCATCCGAAATCCAATTTTGTCCTACATTAAGATTGATCTTTCGCTTTCCACACACATTCATATATTCCCTCTATTTTTTTTAAAGTGTTGTTTTGACATATTTCACATAAATTAAAAAAATTATCAAATATTTTGTTTTATCCCTATTTAATATACTATATTGTCTGATTTTTATAATTAATAAGTTTAAAAAATAGGAATAAAATTAAAAAATTGATAATAAATCTACATTAAAACAACACTTAAAATAAAACAAAAATTTAACTCTAAAATGACACTTATTATAAAACAGAAAGAATACATGTTAATAATAAACCTCACACTAAAACAAGGGTACTCCACTTATATAAAAAAAGGATCGGATCTTTCCAGCTCGCAAAGGGTTTGTATTTCAAAAATTTCGTCTTTTTAGTACCGTAAACTCTAGATTTTGATGAAAACACCAAAATTGTTTAACTAATAAAATTATATTGAAAGAATATGGTTTGTAAGGATCATCCATAATTCAATTAAGATTTTTAAATAACTATACGATATTTTGTTGAGCACGTATTCTAATATTTATTTTTTCTTAATATCTAAATATTTTCTAAAATTTAAAAAATTTAGAGAGCTTCCATCCATTTTTTAAAAAGATACAAAATTCCGGCTAGATCCGGTCAAAACTCTGGTTAAAAACCAGTCCAATCTACCGATCTATTTCGGTTTTTGCATGCCCTTTTCTCTTGAAACTTTTCAGTATATTTGGGAAAGTTTACACCGGATTTTTTAAAAACTTTAGCTTGATCTTTATTTTGAGAAAGTAAATCTTTTCCTAGTTCTATAGGATGAAGTTTTCTCATTTTAATAGATCAAGATTTGGCTATTTTGATTTGGATGATCAGTACAAAAGAGCGTACAAATCCTCTAAGGAGACTCCACATCATATAGCTCCAAAATCAATTCAAGATAGTTTATGAAGTTCCGGTGAAGAGAAGAAAGGAGGAATTGGTGATTGGTGGCGGTGGATGCTTCAAGATACATATTTGGTGTGAAGAAGTAACTTATCACGTAGCCCTGAGTTTATTAGAATCAGATGTATTTTACAATAATTATTTTTTGGAATTAAATGTATTATCATTATTGGGCTTTATTGTAGTGTTTTAATATGTATATGTCTCTGGACTTCCCAGTCATTAGAATATATAAGTTGATAAAAAAAAAAAATACAAAATTCAAAAAATAACAAAATACTATGGATTTTCTCTACATACTAGCATTTTACAAAAATAGCCTCCATTTGCCGACTGGAGAAAGGCAAAAGAAGTCATTATCATTAGGGGCTTAATCACATATACCCAATTTTTTTTACCCTTAATCAGATATACCCAAAAAAATTTCCTTCCTTTCTGTATCCCTATTAAAAGTCTTTAATACCCTTTCTTTATCTCTATCTTCTCCCGAGATATACCCTTACTTTCAAAAAGGACATGTTTATCGGTGAACTATCTCCGATCTCGAGTAATGGCGGTGGCGGAGAGGATTTCTCGAGGTATTATCCGGAAAGTGATGGTGGTGGTGGTGGTGGTGTTAAAGAGGATGATGTTGGTGGTGGTGGTCTGAAGAAGGGATTTAGTGTTAAAGAGGACGGTGGTGGTGGTGGTCGTCATCCTTCGCTTCGTCTACTCCGAGTCGGCATCGTCTACTCCGATTCCGTCTCCGGATCCATCTTCGGAAGTGAAGCACGAGCATCTCGTCGGCGATCACTTCTTCCTGATCTGTAAAGACCACAGTTCAACTCACAAATCGATTACTGCGTTCAGTTGAGTAAGTTATGGTTGCTGTTACAGAAACCCATCGATTTCTGGTACTTTCATTATTTGAATCAAGACGTTTTGACGCTATATGTTTTCCCTCTCTATGAGAACGAAGAAGATCTATGTATATGATGAGAATGAGATCCACGGTTTCAAAGAGCTTATGTACGGTGAAGATCAATGGTGAACTCAGGTGACTTTGGCTTCTTTGAATCTCTAATTTTCTGGAATTAGCTCATTCCTAGATTTAGAAATTCAGTTGATTCCCGGATTTGGTATTTGGCTTCTCAGATTCATCTTTAATGAAAAGGACTATCAAAATTGAGTAGGAGACTGTAATTTTTTGTAACTAAGATGCTATACTTGTTACTAGAATGCTGCATATATGAATTTTTATTTGTGAACATCATAATGCTCTGTTATTGGTTGCCATGTCATGATTTTAAGGATTTCCCTTCACACTCAAAGCTACAATTTTGTATGAATTAGAGAATGTAGTGTATTGGGAACTGCTGTCTCTTTTGTAATTTGTAATTTTTGTAACAGACAAGAGACATTCTTGAAAGATTTGATGCAAAAGATAATTCATCAAGTCTCCAATTCAATAAGCTTTCATCCGTGGATATGTGTTCATTCTATTTTCCTTGTATTATTGTTATTGTATTAATAAAATGTGATTGTGTGTATCATCTTTTGTTGTTCTTGTTCGAGTAAAGCTTACTTAGTAATTATCAAGATCTTATTGGTGTCAAACATGAAACAGAATCGTTTGTGTCGGTAACTTTTTAAAGTCACAACCTTATCAACAATTTATACAAATGAATGTGGTATTTTTGTATTATAAGACATCTTATAAATATCTTATAACCGTAAGCCTCTTATAAATACTATAGAAGTGCCTTATAAATGTCTTATAAGCATCTTATAAATACTTTAGAAGTACCTTACAAATGTCTTCTAAGTATCTCATAGATATTTTAGAAGTGCCTTAGAAATATCTCATAAGCATAAGCATGAATTTCTAAGAGGTTTATAAAATGTATAAGATATTTCTAGGAGGCTTATAAAGTTTTTAAGGTATTTCTAAGATATTTGTAAGGCATTTCTAAGATATTTCTAAGACTTATAAAATTTCTAAAATACTTGTAAGGCATTTCTAAGTCACTTAAACTGCATAAAACAACATCTATTCTGTAATTAAACACCTAGAATAGCAAAAGCCTAAGCACAATAACCCACAGTCACTAATTTCAGCCTTTAAAAAAACAACTACAAGCAACTACATCAAGAAATTTCTCTAACTTAAGTACAAAATCTCACAAATACAAATCTGAGGAGAGAATATATCTACTGTACATTTATTATTATTGATAGTGATTTCCACTGGACACAGTACGACGAAGAACACCACAAATATCACACATAAACATACTATCATCATTGTCATATGTACATATTGCACACCGCCAAACTCCTTGCTTGCCAGTTTCTTTCTTTGGTTTAGCAACTTCTTCTGTTCATAAAAAGAGAAATATAAACCACATTGAATTTAAAGAGAAATCATTAACATACCACAACAAAAGAATGCAAAATCATAGTCATAAAAATCATAAGCATCATCTTCATCATCAACCGATAAAATCCTATGCTTTGGTGTGTTTTAGGTTGAATTAGTATTGAGGAGAAGTCTCGAGATATGAGCAAATCTGTCGTCTGCAACAAGAATGCACAAATTCTCTTTGTTCGTGTGTTAGTCTTTTTGAGAAACAATACAAGAAATTACATATTAGTAATTCAACAAGAAGATGAATATTTGTAGTCGTAGATGATCTTTTACATTGAGACAAAAGAGAGAAGGCCTTTGAAAAGTCAACAAAGGTGTGCTTAATGCTAATTAAGTAATAATGCAAAAGGGCCTTCGTGAAAGGGATTTAATTACTATTTGCAGCAGCCTCGATACCTTTTGTCCACTAAACGGTGACGGTGACTAGCGGAGTAGCTCCGAGAAGAAGTGACGCCATTGTCGTGATTCGGCAGTGATATGTATCGGTAATTAAGACATCTCCTTTCTCAGCCGTCTCAAATCCTTTCCTCGCCGCATCAACACCATTCTCAGCCGTCGCCGTCCCAAATCCTTCTTCGTGGGAATAATAGTGATTACGGTTTTAGTAAGATGAAGCAATAATGGTGGTGGTGATTAATGGTGACCGGAGAAGAAGATAAATCGGGGAAGATTAGAGACGGTGGAGAAGAAAGGCAGAGACGGATATGTGTTTTTTAAATAGGGGTATAATGGTATTAAAATAAAGAAGGTTGGGTAGATGTGATTAAAAAAAAACGGTGTGGTTATATGTGGTTATGGGTATGGAAAGTTGGGTATATTTGTCATTATCTCTTATCTCGTTAACGAGAAAATACAAAGAAATGAGATAATAACACTTTCATTTCCACAAAGGAATCTGTTTTTTTTTTTGGCAACAGAAAAAAAAAAAAAAAAAAAANNNNTTTTTTTTTTTTTTGGCAAAAAAAAAAAAAAAAAAAAAAAAAAACTCGTACGAGTTTCGCGTCACCAAATCACTCGTGACTCTTGAGCTATGCGATGAGATCTTTACCGTTGAGTCCATGCTCTTACCGATTCCACAATCCGAATCCCTTTCGATCTCTTCCTCTCATTTCCATTACTCGTCGTCTTCGCGTCGAATCCAGATCTCCCTCTTCTCTCAAGGTACCATCTTTCGTTTATGCTGATAACAGAGTTTTTTCATAGATTTATTGTTCAAAATTGGATTGATATCTTTGAAAAATAATACCCTTTAAGCTAAATTGTGGATTTCCGGATTTTGAATGCTCGGTTATACGAAATCTGTAGTGATTATTGTATAGTGTTATGCTCATTTTGACAATTTTGTATTGTTATAAAAGCTAAATCTTTAGTCTTTAATAGTTTGTGGATTATTGTATTACATTAGAACTAATAGTGTTATGCTCATTTTGATTTTGTGTTTTTGACAATTTTGTATTGGTATAAAAGCTAAATCTTTAGTCTTTATAGTTTTACTTACTTGGACTCTACACTCTATCTATGCAGTTGGGTGTAGCGAGATTGCAGAGACATGGATGCGGTAGCTCTGTGACAGTTAGGGCTTTTGATGATGGGGTGAGTTTTTATAAACCCTTTTCAGATTTTACCATCATGTCTGCCATTAAAGTTGTTAACTTTTTTTGTTTAGGATTCATTTGATTTTTATTCGGATGATTTATTTGCTGCTACGTATGCGATTTCGTCGAGTGAAGGTGAAGACAGTGATGGGGAGTTTGCGTTGAATGTGGTAACTGAATCAGCTTCTCAGAGGCTGGGAAAGTTCCCAAAAGGTCGCAAGAAGCACAGGCACGTTACTACACTACTACTCTTAACCATCATTTACCGCTATGTCTGTGTTCTATTGATTTATTTAGAGTGGGGATAAAGCCACTAGAATATGTGTATGTGCGCGTAGGTAAAGATTAGTACTTGTTGAGTTTTGTGACTTCGGCTTTGTTATTGGTTAGTAGTGAAGTTGATTATAAGGTTAATGTTAGGCTATGAGGAAATTCAGTTTAGGATCTAGTGTTTAATAAGTTTTGTTCTTTAGAGATTCTTTCTAGTTATTTGTCTTATGAATTTATACCAGATTGTTCTCTAGCGAACTTTCAGATTAACCACGGCACTACGCTTAAACATCATTTACCGCTATGTCTGTTTTCCACTGGAATGTGTGCCACTGTGTGTGTGTGTGTATAGTACTAGTTGAGCTCGCGAGTTCGGCTTTGTTATTGATTGGTAGTAAAGTGTAGTATAAAGTGAATGGAGACTATGAAGAACTTGAGACTCTAAATGTTTGTTCCCTAGAGCTTCTTCTGGTTGTTAGTATTATGAATGTCATATTGTCACAACAGATGTTTTCTCGTGAGCCTTCTTGTTTGTGACATTGCCTCGCTTTACATTTGCAGAATCAGATATGGGATTAATTTGGGACTTCTTGCTTTTTTGACGCTGGTGCTTTTATTAGTGGACTCTTTTGCTTGGAAGATTGTTAGACTGCCTCTGCCTCCATATTTCTTAAGCCTGCCATTTTTCACATCGGCGGCTTTTGTCAGTTTAGCCGGTTATCTTTTTGTTCCGCTTCTAGATAAACTGAAAGTGCATGAGCGAATTAGAACGCTAGGGCCAGTTACACATAACCGCAGACCAACAATCCCTACAATGGGTGGGGTGTTTTTTGTTCCAATTGGTGTTGCTGTCGCAGTAGCCTCGACTAAATTTTCGTCCATCGAAGTCTCGGGAGCCGCAGCCGCAACAGTAACATTTGCAGCTATTGGGCTACTTGATGACTCCTTAAGCCTTTTCAATGATAATAAGAATGGTTTATTTACAAAGCTACAGCTTCTTTTGGAGGTAATTTAACTAAATTGTCCCCTCTATCTTGTGCTTTTAAGCGTTTTCATCCTTTTAACTTGGTCCATTATCATACATCACAGGCAGCTGTTGGAACTTGCTTTGCGTTTTGGTTGGAGAGTGCAAACATATCGTCTCCTTATGGCATGTATAGCCTCTGATGGTAACTCGCGTATCTATTTCATATGAACGTACATGAGAATTAGAATCGACATTTGATCAGTCCACAGTTACCTTTTTATAGTTCGACAAATTGGGTTGTTTAGATGTGTACATGACCGTCTTCCTGGTTCTATTTGTTCCCAGGAAACTGTTGGTTCCCTTGCCTTCACCGTTAGGTCTCGTTTGCTTAGGAAAATTCTACCTATTGCTGACATCGTTTTACTTTGTTTCCACGGGAAACTTAGTCAAAGCAACCGATGGTCTTGATGGATTGGCTGGTGGTATTGCTGCCTTGGCTTTCATAGCAATGTCAATAGCAGTTCTTCCTATTTGCACCGGTTAGTCTCTCGTAAGATTAAAAAAATCTGCAATTTGCATTATAAGTGAAGATAGTGTATGTGGTTAACTTCTTGAAATTGTTCTTCTTTTCTTCTTGGTACCAGATCTTTCTATATTTGGAGCTTCTATGGCTGGAGCTTGTTTCGGCTTTCTGCTTCACAATCGGTACAGAGCATCAGTTTCGATGGGAGATACAGGATCATTGGCTCTTGGTGGAGCTTTAGCTGCAATGGCTGCTTGCTCGGGAATGTTCCTCCCGTTGTTCATATCCACTGGTGTTTCTATCTTGGAAGCCGCTTCAGTCATAATTCAGGTATATAACAGAACAGACTCATCAGTGCTTCTCTTTCTCTAATCTCAACTGTAACCACAACCACTGATGATGTATGTTCTGGCACGCAGGTCGTGTATTTCTCGGTCACTAAGCGGTTCAAAGGAAGAGGGCGTCGCGTTTTCAAAACAGTGCCGTTTCATTATCATCTTAGGCTCAGTGGTTTTAAGGAACCAGTGATAGTAACAATGGCTTATGTTATATCTTCTTTGCTCTCTCTTTCAGCAGCTTATGTTGGTCTTATATCTGCATAAGTTCAAGCTTCGTCTCTGCCCACCAATTTTGGCTTTTCTAGATTCTTCAAAGTAACAGCTATGTTAGTAATATATGACAACGATAATCAAATTTTATTCAAGAATTTGTAGTCTAAATTTAATTCTTTATTCATCTGAAATTTATTAAAACTGAAACTAAAAATGATATATTTAGAACAATATACTTCCTAAAACATTAATAGGAGACAACAAAAGAGGATATCAGGTTAAAACGCATATCAGCAAAAGAGCATAATAATTTACCACGAGTTTTAATCTTGTGAGTTATAATTTTACTTATACTATGAAATTACGTTGATCTTGTTCAACATTATATAATAAAATCTTATTTTTTCTATCTTTCAACTATTTTGTTATCCGCATTTCCTTTTTACTACTCTTTTTCTTTTATCATTTTGTGTATCAAAGTGAACTGGGAAAAGAAAAAGGAACAAAGTATACGAAGAAAGTTGATATGAAATGGACTGCGTACCAAATATTTCATTAGGTGTAATAATATATAGTTTGTTAGTGTTTTAGTCGATGGACTCAGAGACTTTTTATTAACCCATGCATTTGTAATCATTTCGATGATCCTTAAGTCATCGTGAGACACGAACGATAATGTAAATTAACTAAAAATGTAGGTTTGCCTTTCTTTCTTTATCTTCGCAATTCTCGAGGATTCTGATAGAGATTACCACTTACAAAAACCTCAATCTATCCGAAACCAACACACTAATACACAGAATGAAAAAAAAGGAATAGATAATTATATCTTTTAGCTATTTTAAAAAGCTACTCAATTCAGGATCTTACAAAACATATTTACATTACACTATGTCACCCTCTAGATATAAACCCAACTTAGTACACATTATTGAATTGTTGAAAAAAAAATCCAAAACATATTTACATTAATATATTTCCATTAATGGATAAAAATAGTTTTTTAAATAACAATAATAATGAAGTATGGCCAGATTATCCCTAATGAATGATGTGGCAATTTACTTTTTCGAATTCAACTTTGAAGAATTAACCCAATGATGTAACTGATAACAAAACAATTTGCAAAGAAGTTAATCTATGAGCATATTAAGCATAAACTACATCATTAGAGATAAGAAAACAAGTGGAGTGATTGCTCAATGGACCAAATTGAAAAGCTAAACTTACTAATTATTTATTCCCTTTGGTAACACATAAAGTCTAAAATCTCTCACATGTAAGTGGTGTGTGTGTGAGTGTGTATATGCATACATTAAGTTATAAAAAAAAACAGATGATGTGATCATGATTCAATTAGATGAAAATACTAGTTATGCAAATTGAAACCACCAAGCAAATAATATGTATCAAATCTTTTTTTTCATCCCTTTTTTGACTTGTTATATAATGATCATCATTATGTTGGATGGTATCTTGGATTTGGTAGATTGAATTTATGACATCAAGGAAAATATAGCATTATAATGATGATCATTTGAATTTGGCCCATCCCTCCATGATCAAATTGAATATGATTTCTTTAACTAAGTCCTCAAATCATTCCATTAAAAGCCTCTTTTGCACCAGCAATCACATGCATCCTTTGTATTTGTCTCTCTTCCCTCTTCCACCTCACATATTCACCCCTTTACACATATAGTAACATACATATACTTATTTGTGTTTCATGCATGTGTATATATTTCATTGGTTTTCTCTATATTTTCATAGAGTGATGAACAGATTTTGAGAGAAAGAGAAAGGGAGAGTTAAAGGAAGTTTATACAGAGTAGATTTTGTGCTTTGTGATTCTTTCTTGGTGTGGTTTAGCTAGCTAGTGTGATTGAGATCAGAATGAAAATCTTTAAGTCTCTGGGGACCCTTTTAATATATATTCTCTTCTGTGTTTCTTCTGTTCCACTATTTTCTATATGTTCATCTCTTGATGTCAACATTGATAACCATCCACCAAACAATCTCAAGAACAGAGGATCCATAGCACAAGACAAGGTACTTTTTGAATGAATCGGCTCTTGTTTCCTCTTTATATGATACTTACTACATTTAAGTGTTTTTACTACTATTTATACATTTATCTCAAATATAATATGGCAGTTGAGTCATCAAATGATAAACAGTATAAAGCTTCATGGCCTTCTCCTATGGGTTTCCATGG
Organism: Aurinia saxatilis; assembly: GCA_900406295.1. Lineage (NCBI taxonomy): Eukaryota > Viridiplantae > Streptophyta > Magnoliopsida > Brassicales > Brassicaceae > Aurinia > Aurinia saxatilis. The sequence continues at coordinate 26,368 of OVAP01000325.1, read as the reverse complement.
GATTTCTTATGCCAATGGGGATTCTCTTCGTTAGAATGGCCAATAAAGCTCATGAAAATGGAAGAAAAGTTAAAGTGTTCTTATACCTACATGTCATTTTCCAGGTAAATTATTATTAACCACCTCATAAATACTTAATAATGGTGTAAAAGTTATATTGTTTGTGGAAAATTATTATATATCTTTCTCTAATTTGAGTCAAAAGTATTTATAAATGCAAATTGATCTTTAGCTCAAAAACTCATGATGACATCTCACTTTAATTATTTTCTCCACTATACGTATAATATCAAATATGCATATAAGAAGGGGAAAACAAATAATTTATACTTTAGACAAGGCATATAGGAATAAAAAAATTGAAAGCACTCATAGTCTTAAACTTACTCAATTTCAACAGGTAGATATATATGCTTTGAAATTAATTTCAAATACATAGCTTCTGAAGGAATTGCTTCTGGAATTTGCTATATAGCTCTGATCATGATTTCTTGAATATTAAGGGAAGGGAACTGAGGACACACTATGATTACACTCTTAGTCTCTTACACTTATTCATCAATAAATATGATATATACACTGATAAACAAACATAATTTTTTTAAAAAATCAACTTCATCTTAGAACTAAATATAAACATATAACTATTTGCCAAAATTTGTTTGTTAAAGAATGAAAATAAAAAATAACATCTAAATAAAATAAATGGTTAAAAATCATAGATATTAATCGATAATATATTCAAAATAAGATCCGAGGCTAATGCTAGTCATTCGAGCATGAAGGATGAATGAAAGAAATTTTGAGCTCTTAATGTTTTTAATACCGAGCCTTAGGTGAGGAGGTAGGATATACACAATTTTTTTTCTTTTTTATTTATTTATATGTTATGAAATTGCATTATTTTGTTTTCTTAATGAGCAGATACTAGCAGTGGTTTTGGCAACAATAGGAGCTATAATGTCTTTAAGAACATTGGAGAATGCTTTTGACAACAACCATCAAAGACTTGGTTTGGCTCTTTATGCTGCCATGTGGCTCCAATTCTTGACCGGCGTTTTCAAGCCCTCTAGGTACATACAAGCACGCATATAATACATCTACATGTATCTAAAATGTGTATATGTATATATCTCACACTTATTGCGATTCTATTGGTCGCATTGTAGAGGGAGCAAAAGGAGATTAAAATGGTTCTTATTGCATTGGATTCTTGGAACCACAGTGTCAGTAGTTGGCATAATAAACATATACACAGGGATAAGAGCTTATCAAAAGAAGGCATCATCTAGTAGAAACTCAAGTCTTTGGACAATCTTGTTCACTGCTCAAGTTTCTTGTCTTGTCTTCTTCTATCTATTTCAAGACAAATGGGAACATTTTCAAAAGCAAAGAGTTGTTCTTGATGAAGTGGTTGATCATCAAAATAATAACCCAAATAGAAGAAGTAATGACCAAATCATTCAAGTGGGAACAAGAAATGACCATGAACAAAAAGTTATGCCTCCTCAGCCTTGTCGTAAAAGCAATGCACTTGTGAATCTGTTTAAATTGATTTGATTGGTGTGAAGCATGAAGATCATATATATATATTGATTTACTTTTTCTTTTTTAATGTGAAGTTGTGAACCCAATATCAGATTTTTTGTTTTCTTACCTTTGTTTATAATAGACAATGTTGGATTTTCTTCGTTTTTTTGTAGTGCATGTAAGTATTTATGTGTATATATAATATTTGAATACTTATTTTGATATTATTACAAAAAGAAACGAGAAAAGGGGTCATTTAAAGTGAAAATATTAATTATCTCTATTGGAAGAAAAAACTGATTTTTAATTACAAAAAAGATTCTTACAAATCTACACAAAAACTTAATTTCATTTCTTATATAATATGATTATTAGTTAAAACATACAATTAAGTACTATTTTATACAAATGTATACTAATAATCTTATTGTACAAACTGTACCAAACAAGTACTAATAAATTTCTCAATTTTTGTTTTTCCTGACTCAGTTTACATTATAATAAATATGCAGGAGGATGAAGAAATTTATTTAGAAACAAAACAAAGTCGTGTAGAGCAAAATGAAATCGTGTAAATCTTAATTCTTAGACTCTTACTCAATTCCTCTGCTAAAATTAATGATTATCAGTGCAGCAAAATAACAAATAAAATAATCGTATAAAATTATTTGAAATTCTACCATTTATGATTTTTCATATAATAAAATGTCAATATACTGTATGTTCCTACTTTTACAAAATAATAATAAAAAAATATATACTGTAACTGTACACCACCATAATCTTATCAGGTGCAAGCCCAATCAAACGAAAAAAGCCCAATAGTAAGAAAAAGCCCAACATCATTAACCGTAACTTACTTATTGTTCAATTTGTTGAAACTTCTGGAAAAAATCATCAAAGAGCAATCGAAGAAGATGAAGAAGATGGTAGGCGAAGAAGAAACGAAGAAGAGAGTGATGGTGGAATCTTTAGGATGGCTAACGGAATCTACGATTATGCCGAAGAAACATCGAGCAATCGAAGGTGTTGGTCCTTCTTCAATCATGGAGCTTAAAGCTCAGCTTTATCAATCTCAAGAAGAAGCTAAACAGATGAAGGATTTGAATGGTTCCGATGCTCAGTATCATCGTGCTAAAGAGAGAATCGCTTCGAAAGATTCCTTTTCAGCGAAGAATTCTGGTGTTGAAGGTCGTGCGTTAAAGTAAGTGACCGAATTTGGATCTTGATTTTGGTGTTAATTTGGTGAATATTAGATGATTTTAGAATTAGGGATTTGATCAGATTGGAATTTTGTAGCTTTTAAGTATAAAAATTTGAAAATCAAGCGAAATCTGTAGAATTTGGGAATTTAGGGTTTTTGATTTGGGAATTAGGGTTTTGATCTTAGGATTAATCGTAGTAGTGCCATTGTTATTAAGATTGGAACTTTGTAGCTTAAGCAGATTTATTGGTATATAAGCGAAGATTGATTAGATTAAGCAAAATTTGTAGAATTTGGGAATATGGTATGCTGTAGGAAGAATCTCAATATGTCTGTGTTGTCTTGATTAGTTTCAGTGTTTTCGCTATGATCCGGAATCATTTAGGATGATAGGATCATTAGTTTTCAGTTTTCAGGAAGACCGATTCTTTGTTTGTTTGTTCTAAATTCGGATAATTGCTTTTGAATGTGTGAGTGAAGGAATAAGATGAGCTTAAAGTTAAAGCAGTAGAGGACGGATTTGGGAATTTAGGTTTTTTTATCTTAGGTTAATCGTATCTATTAATCTGATTAAGATTGGAACTTTGTAGCTTAAGTAGATGCACTGGTGGAAAATTGAATGTTGATTAAGCAAATTCTGATTAGCTGTAGAAGAATCTCAAATTGGCTTTATGATTTTCTTTGCCATTTTCGTTAGTTTCCGTGTTACGAGATGGTTTGATATCATTTAGGATGATAAGAGCATCGATTTTAGCTGTCTTGAATACTAATTTTAATTTCATTTGTCCTGAATTCTAAAGTTGCTTTTGAATGTGTGACTTAAGGGATAAGATCGAGCTTAAAGCAGTAAAAGACGGAGCAGTTAGTTACGCTGCATTAGAGAAGAAGGCTCAGTTATATGAGAAACTTGCAAGGGGAGAGGTTTCGGATGAAGATGCGGATGAGAAGTATTGTGTGGATTTCTTCAGGAAAGGAATTCAACATGAAGAAGTACCACGGCCATCAAACGCCCGTAACAATTCCGTTTCAGCTCCACCTGAAGAATTAAAGCAAGATGGTGAAGACGATGGTTTGCTGTTTAGTACCAAATTTGCTGGACTCGGACGAGCAGTTGGGACGGCTGATATAGGTCAACACGTGCGTATGGTCAGGTAATTTCAATGTCATTTGTCTGGTATATAGCTAAAAAAGGATGAAAAACAAGTCCATTGTTTTATATATATATGTCTCTCTGATTGATTGTTTCTAATGTAATGAAAATTCTTTGCTTTGCAGGGAGGTTCATGAGGAAGTGAATCAAGCGAGAGAAAAGGCGACAGAGCTGAAGCAAAAGAGACAAGAGCAGGCAACAAATCGCCGAGAGAAACTAAAACAAGCTTATCTTCGGAAACAGCTCGAGAAACTAAAGACTCAACAACTACAATCACAACCACAACCACAACAACAAGATGAGCCAAAAGCTTAATTTTGGATGATTTTCAATCTGTTAAGCTTTTGAATATTGAGAGTTTCTTCTCAAAAATCAAGATCAGAGCTCTGTGTAGAGGAAGGTAGATTCAAGATTGGAGCTCTGTTTCTTAACAGATGATACACTGTTGGAAGATTTCAGCGACAGAGAGAACATAAATCCTCGGAAAAGGTGATGAATTCGACCAACTGGGGTATTAAAATTTATGTAATGACGTATCAATAGATGAGTAAATGGTTAATTTTTAAATTATAGCATTAGTATTTTTACTCTTCTGTTTTTTCAGATGCTGTTTTGTAAAGAATAGATAATTTTGTTTACCAATTCATGTTATCTTTCAACATCATTGTTTTCTGGTTTGCTTCTGTATTTATTATGAAGTCATTTCTGGCTAGTATACAGTCTAGCCACGAATGTGAACTTGGTGGCCTAGGCTATTCCTTAATATGACCAACGGTTCCATTAGTACCACCTTCACTGAGAACACTAGTCTTCAAAGCCTACTCTCTGCGCTTGTAGTTGTAAGCTTATCTTCTCTTTCTCTATGTAATTGTTCTGTAGTGTTCTTCTGGTGATGATTATGTATGTATGTATGATTACTCTGCAGAGACAACTCCGTGGTGTTGGATTGTTGTCGGAACCCCCTTTTTGCCAGATCCTTGGCGGTAAATATTGTGTTCAAGCTAGATCACGTGAATGGAACTGCTTCGTGCACTCAAGACATTGGATATCTATGTATTTTCATATCCAACTCCGGACCTTTCTGTCTCAAGGCTAGCCTGTATGACCTAGACCCAAGCTATGTCTATTACATAGACCACCACGAAAAGATGGAGTGTTCCAGATCGAGGATAAGTGTTTGATTAGTACATTTTCAACTAACCCGGCTCCTTCATCCCACCTCAATCATACCTTAATGCTTATGGGGTCATAATGGGTTTGCATCTTAATCATACATTACTTTGTCTTATGAAACTATATATCAATCATGGAGTTATGCAATTTAACTTTTTAAAAATAGCAAGAGGTTCTGGACCTATGCCCGTACATTCTCTAATGCCCGGACCATGTTATATGGTCCCATTCCAAGAATTACTCGAACGGACGACCTATAGGTTCGCATGAGTTGAGTTATTAGATATCAGTTAAGTTATTAATGTGTTATGAAACTATATATTAATCATGGAGTATACACAAATTTGACATCATCTGTGTTAGGGACGTACAACAGAAATTAGGGTATTAGACCATACCTATTCTTGTGAGCATGCAAGCATACATTTTTGTGCATCATTTGCTTCAAAACCTTAGTTATATTTGCATGGGGTTGATCACGTCAAACATCACACATGCCTTGACATTTTTTTTTCTTTACAAAAAGACATCACATGCCTTGACTTAATGCTTCCTTGTTTGAACTAGTCCATCGAAAGATATTTTGGGGTCAACCATTTCTTCTTTTCCTTTCGTTATTGTCTAGAGTCTAGAATAAGTTTAATTTGTGTTCCACCAAATTTTATTTAAGAAAAAGACCATATATACATTTCTCGAAGCCTCCAGAAACTGCTAGACACTGACTAGATCGATTTTTAGAATTATGAGTCTATGCATTGAAGACCATATGGAAGAAATAATAAATGAAGTTCCCATCATCGTAACTTTGAATAAATACAAGGGTCATGGACCATGGTCATTATTCCTAGGTGATTGAGTAATATACATAGATTTCTTGAGCAGCAGTTATATGGTGAAAACTCAAAAGTAATAACTTACAAATTAAAGATAATATATTAATATTTACACATGTAAGTTTATCGTGATTAAAATTATTATAGTCATAATCATTATCAATACTTATAGTCGTCCCCATAATGATTTTTAAACTTGCAAACACAGATTTTAATTTAATGTTAAATACGTGCTATCAACTTCTAGATGTAAACATCTCTCACCAGAAACAACTCGTAGTAACTAGTAAGAAGCTAGTACCAAGTGCTTCTTAATTTAGTTCTTACTATAATAAGAAATTAGCAATAACTTTCCGTAAATATATATCCTTTTAAGAGTCTTTTTATTTCTATTTTTGTTGGGGTTGGTTATGTCAAACATCACATACATATATACCTTGATGCCTCCGATTTGGACTAGTCAAGTCAAATATGTTTAAAAAAAAGAAGAAATTTTAAATTGTCAATCCAAAGATGTTTTGAGGTCAAAATCACAATATGGAGTCTAGAATAAGTTTAATCTGTGGTCCTCCAGTACCAGTACCATCATCTCCTTGCATTCCAAGTCAGATTTCCCAAAAGTCTTCGGGAAGAGTAGTACCTATAGATCTTCGGGAATGATTTGTATAGAGAGCGTCTCTACTAAACCTATTGCTAAACAAAATTTTAAAATTTATTACATTTGTTTGTAAACATGATTTACAAACATTTTCTTATATAAAATTGGAAAGAGAGTTTTTTTTTTGTGCAACTTGAAGATGGAGTTTAAGTAGGACAATAAAAAGATACTTACAAATATAATGAAAATATTGTTTGCTTATATAATATTTCACATACTACTAGCCATCTAATAAATATATGGTTAATAATTTGTTATGCTCATATATAGTCCAAATTATTATAATTAACTACACACATTTATTCAATCATTTTTTTCATATGGACAATTAACATATAATTAGCATATCTAATGAGTAAAGTGTTTTATGATACTCCCTCCGTTCCATATTAATAAAATTTTCTTTTTTTGTGTGTTTCACACATATTAAGAAAAACATAAATACTTCATAATAAAAATTATATTTCAACTATGAACAATTTCTCATAACCCAATACCAGTATAATCAAATATTTTTCTTGAACTTAACAATTCATCTTATCAATTAATAAAATAATGCATAGAAAACTCAACAAATCTATCTTTCTGAAACATAAGACTTTCTAAAAAAATTAATCTTTCAGGAACGGAAGAAATATGTGACTGTAAACATGACTCTACAGAATTAAAAAAGAAAATTAGCTTATACTAACAATTAAAATGTAGTATTCGTTTTTTTTGTAATTTAAAAAATCACTATTTCCGTGCATTGTGCTAAATAACCAGCTAGTTAGTGTTTGTTTCCTTTTAACCTTGGAGAGCAACAACGCTTCTGTCTTCTTGTGTAGATTGGATGTTTTTGGATTTTACATCTCTTCTTTCTTGGCAAGTTCTTGGAAAATACTTTATGGATTGTAAAAAGGGCAGTGAGTACACGTTCTCCTCTTGTCTGTGTGATTATATCTTCCTATTCGTACGTACGTACTTGCTGCTCTGACCAATACATAGCATTTTTTAGTTTTTCCAACGATTTCACTTTTCTTCTAAGTTAATGGCGGAGAGGTTATCACTACTGATACTCCTTGTTTTACATTTATTCGTATCGGGTATGACTCTTTTGTTTCTTGAATGATGAATATGTAGATTCATTTTTCTTTCTAATGGTAAGTTTGTATTCGCAGGAGTATTTTCTAGGAGTATCATTAGGATAGAGAACAACTGCAGTCACACAGTTTGGCCCGTTATCTACTCATGGGACTCACATGTTTCCCCAACTGGCTTCACTCTGGAAAGAGGGAAGGCGCAAGTCGTCCATGCGCCATCCTCATGGCGCGGTCTTATCTCGGGTAGAACATTTTGCTCCTTAAACTCGGTGGGACGATTCACATGCGCCACAGGAGATTGTGAATCAGGCAAGATCGAGTGTCCTGGTTCATACGATTGGTCTCAAGTGACATATGTCTACTTTAGAATCGATAACGATGGATCAACAGCTACACAATAAGTGTCCAGTATGGTTACAACCTTCCGATAATGGTGGCCCCGTCACAGAGTAGTAGTAGCCCGACATGTATCAGCTCAGGTTGTATGGTTGATTTGAACAAGACATGTCCACCCAATCTTATGAAATTCGCCGAGGAAACGCTAATCGGGTGTAGTAGCGCGTGCCAGGATTCAAACACCCCGGAGAACTGTTGTAGCCATGATTATAATTCAAAGCAAAACTGCAAGCCGACACTCTACACGCAGAACTTTGGTCGTGCTTGTCCATTCTCTCATATCTACGCATACGACGAAGGCAACCGAACCTTCACATGTTCAAACTCGACTGACTACGTCCTCACTTTTTGCCCGTCCTCTGTTCCAAACAATATCAGGTATCAACTAGTCATTGTGTCCAGCCAGCCAAAATGGTGCAATAGTTATACTCATGTTATAACATATAATCTAGGGGGTGATTGGTAAAAGAGTTTTAGGCTGTAGAGACTCTTTAATCAAAAAAAAAGTTTTGAAAATGATTTTTTTAGCCAAAGAGACTTTACTGAAATAAACGTCTCTAAAGTCCTAATCGTCATACATTCACAACTTTTAAAGTTCTTAGCAATCGGCACTTAAATTAGGACCCATGTTAGCACGCATAAATTAAACATATTTTTCTTAAAAAGTTAGTGTAATTAAATAGTTAAATTTTAATTAGTAGTAAACTGTGTCATTGCTCCTTAATTTTAATACAATCTGATAAATAACTTTCTAGATAGTTTAAATATCGTTTTCAAACACTCCACAAAAATGAACCGAGAAGAACAAATCAGTTATAAGTTTTAAGAAATTTTTGTATGTCAACCCAACACAACAACTATCAAACTTTTGAAATTGAAAATAAAGGTTTAGGAAAACCACACAAAATAAAATTACTTACCTCATTGTTGGATTTTCAATTTTTTTTAATAAATTTGTAACATTGCAGCCAACTTAGTTCTAAACTTCACAAGAAAAATTCGGAACATGAAATGACTCGATAATAGACTAAAAGACTCTATAAAAGTCACAAAAGGCGCTGTATATCTAAAGTAAAAGCAGGATACATCAACTCTCCAGACTTAGATCTTTGTTTGTCCTAAAAAAAAAAGAAAAATATACAAGAATAGAAAAGAGGTTTAAAAACACAGAAATTCACTTACCTTAAAACCATGCAATGATATGTAATCCTCAAACTGTCAAACTATGAATTCATTTGAAAGAAAACTTTATGACAGTACGAACCTAGCGTCTTGTCCATTCATGTGTATAAGATCTATTTTCGACATGGATGTTGTCATTTAAATGTTATTTGTTTTAATGTGGTTTTGCAAATGAGATGATTTTTTTCAGTTTTGAATGCTTAGTAGTTTTCACTTTTATAGGTGAAGTTAATTGCTTTTAATTTACTTGAAAGTTTTCCCAGGCATTCGTATGGTATAGTGCGCATTATATTGGTTTAGTTCCTGAATAAAACCTATGTCTGAAATAAATGTATTAGTCGATAATGGTCGCTAACCTTCAACATCCTGAAACCTATGGATTTATTTTGAATAACAATAAAATGATTATATGCATAAATTCATAATGTGATAAACTAACGTAATATGCTATTTTCTTGAAGCTCAATGACTCCATTTGCAGGACCAAAATGTAAGTCCCCCCCTCCCCCCATAATTATAGATGATATAAGTACTATGTTTTTTTTAGATTTGTATTGTATCGCCTGAATTAGTTCGTCTCCAATATACGCCTTTAGAGTTAATCATAATTTTTGTTTGATACATTTGCAGATGATTCTCAAAGGAATTTAAAACCCATACTAGGTACCACCTTCATCGTAATCAAATTTCTGTAGCTCATTTATATACATAGTAACACCTAAGTTTTGCTTGATTTTTTGTTGTTGTAGGAGGCTCAGCTGCTTTAGTGGCAATAATCATAATTGTTGTGGTTGCACTATTAGTGAGAGCAAAGAACGCGAGAAGAAAGAGTGATTCGAATGAGAACATTGACGCGGCTGTAATGTTGAAACGCTATAGTTATGAAAAAGTGAAGAAAATGGCAAACTCGTTCGATCATGTTTTAGGGAAAGGAGGATTTGGAACTGTTTATAAAGGAAAACTTCCCGACGCTAGCGGCCGAGATATTGCAATAAAGATCTTGGATGAGTCTAAGGGGAATGGTGAAGATTTCATCAATGAGTTAGCTAGCATGAGTAGAGCATCTCATGTTAATATCGTTTCTTTATTTGGATTCTGCTATGAAGGGAGCAAGAGAGCTATCATTTATGAGTTCATGCCGAATGGATCACTTGACAAGTTCCTTTCCGAGAATATGTCAGCAAAGATGGATTGGAAAATTCAATACAACATTGCGGTAGGTGTTGCTCGCGGGTTAGAGTACTTGCACAATAGTTGTGTATCGAAAATTGTACACTTCGATATAAAGCCACAAAATATACTCGTGGATGAAGATCTTTGCCCCAAGATTTCGGATTTCGGTCTTGCTAAGCTTTGCAAGAAAAAGGAGAGCGTCATATCAATGTACGACACGAGAGGGACTGTAGGGTACATTGCTCCGGAAATGTATTCCAAGAGGTATGGAGGAGTTTCGCATAAATCGGATGTGTATAGTTTTGGAATGGTGGTTCTTGAGATGATTGGGGCAACACATACAGAAAGAGCTGAAACTTCCAACAAAAGCTCAATGTACTTTCCAGATTGCATCTACGAGGATCTCAAGAGGGATGAGGCCATGAGACTTGTAGGAGATCGAGTCATCGAGGAAGAAGAAGAGAAGATAGTGAAGAAAATGACATTAGTAGGGTTTTGGTGCATTCAGACCAATCCATTGGATCGTCCACCCATGAGAAAAGTTGTTGAAATGCTAGAGGGAAGTGTAGAAGCTTTGCAGTTTCCACCTAAGCCTCTTTTGAATTTACATGAAATAACGGTTTCGGAAGCTGGTGAAGAGAGTCAAGAGACTTCTGTGACATTAAGCGAGTCAAAAGAAGAACTATCAGTCAATATACTCTAATGTTTTCTATAGAAGCTGTTCAAGATATTGTGAAAGAAAACATCGTGTGGTTTATTGATGAAACTATCATATTAACAATTTCGTTGATCGTTTTTTTTTTTTTTTTTGATAACTTAGGGTAGATCCCATTGTTGATCTTTAGCGTACATACATCATTCTTAAGTGTAATCTCAAAATAAAATAATTCCTTGCTTATGGATGATATATTGGATAATCATATTAGGTATAAATGGGACGTCCAAAAACTTCAGACCAATCAAGAAGAGTAAAAGATCATTCTGAAAAATATTAACGTACATATTTTCTATCCAAACCCATGATCATGAGCTTTGTATTCTCCAATTCATCCGAGGTGAAATCTGTTGTAATATTCACCTCGGGTCTCCTCGTAAATGTATATTTTCTCTTCAAATTTGTGTTCATCTTATATGTTGCTTAAGTCCATTTGGATCAGATCGATTGCTTTAACCATTCTTAGTTCGACATCTCTTCTTAAAACTTACGCATATCAGTTTTAACGTCTCAGACCTCACTAATATAAAATTGACTATGAGATTTTAGACCCCACAATTTTGACGCTAGAATGGGTGTGTTAAGGTTAAAACCTAACTAGTAAACAATTCTACGTACAAAAGAAATATTTGAGCAAGTTATTGAAAAATTAGACACAACACATACTAAGCTTTAGTCTGAGGCAGATTAGAAAAGGGATAGACAAAAATTAAGAGGTGGAAGCAATAATATGGACATAGATTAGTGAGCTTTTAATATATGTTCTACTTGTTATTAGTCGTTAGAAAAATTACTATAATTCCTAATTTAAAATTTATGCCGTTTGTATGTCAATAAAACCTACTTATATGAGCTTTGACCAAAAAAAAAACTTTGACATCATCTCAGGACGTGACATGCAAGCAGAAGTTAGGGTATTTAATCTATCTCTTGTCACTTGGTTTGAATAATTACAAGAGTCATGCTTACTCAAATCTGTCAATACATTTGTTCAACAGTCTAAGTGATTGACTTAGACTCAGAAGGCGATGGATTGTAAAGATAAAGTAATTCATTTACACTTCTGCTTGAATTTAAGTATAATATGTTGCCACAATCATCAACAAAATATACTATTTTACAAATATTGTCTTGAATATTTTTAAAATAATTACGCGGATCAAAGTCCTCAATTTACTATTAAATACTCCCTCCATTTCAAATTCATAGATTTTTTTGTGTTTTACATATACTAAAAAAATATACCAATATAAATACATTATTTTTAATACTAAACAATTTTTTATTACTCAAAATCAGCAGTAATTAAGTGTTTTTAAAAATTAATTAATATCTAAACGATAGTTCCTCGGTTTGACTCACTGAACCGATATGAAAACTGCTTTATGCTGTTGCAAAAAAAACAAAAAATAGAAATAGTTAGTATCTTTTTAAAATTAACAATCTAATGTATTAATTTACATAAGAAATTAACATATGTATCTTCGTGAAACACAAATTCTTTGTTAAAAAAATTTATCTTTTACAGACGAAGGAGTATTAACTTGCAAAAATAAGTAAAAAGTGTCAAGATCACACCTACCAAAGAAAACGTGTAAGAAGCTACATGTACATGACTATAATAAGAAGTTAGCAAAACCTTCACGTGCCCAAACTCATCAAGTTTTGCTCTTCCTGTAATACTTCAGCTTATTATATTTTGCATAAAAACACATGCCTTGACTTGATGATGCCGCCAGGCTCCAATTTGGACGAGACAATCGAAAGATGTTATAGGGTCAACCATTTTTTTTTTTTTTTTTCCTTATTGACTGGAGTCTAGAATTAGTTTAATTTGTGTTCCACCAGCTTTATATTCTGATGATAAAATAGTGGTTTTCACATTTCAAGAGATGTTGTTATGTGAGTTTAGATCATATATGGATTCTCGTCAAATATATAATTATTTAGAAAGTCCTATTTAATCAGTCAAAATAATGATATGCTTTAACTCTATTAGAAATATGGTGAATGAACTATTCGATGATTATGAAGACTATCCGAAAGTGTTAAAAATTGGAATCACCTTTTAATTATCCAAAAAAAAAAAAAATGGTTCTCACTAGTTGAGCTTTTTAAAATTGGAGCTCCATTAAAATAATGTTTCAAAAGCATTTTGGGTTCTCACTAAATACTTATATTTCTTCTTAGGCATGGAAGAAACAAAGAGTTGAAATGACATTTGTTGCATATAAAGTAAAAAAGATGAAGTTCAAAATCAGTGAAGATGTTAATTATATATTTCTTTTACTGGATATAACATTTTTTTTTTTTTTTGGGGTCGGATTTAACATCTCTTCTTCTTTTTTTTGGGTCGGATTTAACATCTCTTCTTTCTTTGCAAGTTCCCGGAATAATAATGGATTGAAAGTATAGTAATCAGATTCTTTCCTCTTTTGATTACTTTTCTTTTCGTTTTGTACTAGTTGTTAAATTTTTTGTTCATTTTTTTATCCTAGTTGCTCTAACTAATATATTGCTTATCATGAACTCTTACCACTAAGATACCATTTTAGGCTAACCAACGAGAGAAAGAAGCAAACAAAAACATATAACACAAAATCACTTGCCTCTTTCATTTTTTTTCTTAAGTTAATCATGGCGGAGAGGTTATTAGTACTTATTTTTCTTCTCTCTTCACAATTGTTCGTATGGGGTATTTTTCCTTTTTCTTTCTGTACCTTTTTATTTCCTCTGTTTTCTACCTCTATATTATATGTGTTCTGCCGAAAACTAAAATGGTATAAATTTCAATATCTTACCAAAAAAAAAAGTACAGTATTCGTAATTTTGTTGTAATGGTAAGTTTGTATTCGTAGGAGTGTTTTCGATGAGTATCATAAGGATAGAGAACAACTGCAGTGACACAATTTGGCCTGTTATCTTCTCATGGGACTCACATGTTTCCCCAACTGGCTTCACTCTGCAAAGAGGGGAAGCGCGATCCATCCACGCGCCATCCTCATGGTACGGTCTTATCTCGGGGAGGACACTCTGCGCATTAAACTCGGCAGGAAATTTCACATGTGCCACAGGAGACTGTGAATCGGGCAAGATCCAATGTCCCGGTTCATACCCTTGGTCTGAAGTGACATATGTTTATTTTAGAATCGATAAAGAGGGAATGAATAGCTACATGATAAGTGTCGAGTTTGGTTATAACCTTCCGATACTGGTGGCCCCTAGTAGACCGACATGTGTCAGCTCAGGTTGTATGGTTGATTTGAACAAGACATGTCCGCCCGATCTTATGAGGTTCGCTGATGACACGCTAATCGGGTGTGGTAGCGCGTGCCGGGATTCAAGAAACCCCGAGAACTGCACGCCAACAGCTTATACGCAGAACTTTGGTCGTGCTTGTCCACTCTCTCGTATCCGCTCATACGACGTTGGCAGCCGAAACATCACATGAACAAACTCAACTGACTACGTCTTAACGTTTTGTCCCTCTTCCGTTCCTAACACCACCAGGTAATTTCCTCAAACATCACTGGCATATATTTACAAGTAGTGGCCTAAACTCATTTCCCTTAGATTTGATTCCCACTATGAATAAATTCACTTCTAGAAATAGTACTAAACATTTTAGACATATTAGAAAGAAAAAAAAAGAAAGAAAAAAACGTGGTGAATAAGCTATTCATCGGATTCACAGCACTAATGTTAAAATCTTGTATCACTTACCGTTTATCATTTTTTTTTGTTTTTATACGTAGTGGTATGAATTGATCGATACCCTATTGAAAATCCAAACACATGTATGTGAAAACGATCGTATATTCTATGGAAAAACAAAAATTAGAAAAAAGATTGAGTCATTTGAAAACCCCTTAACCAATATAATATCCAAGTGTATTATAGTTAATCTTGAAATCACACGATTTCTAGAATTCGACAAACATTCTTGTATCAATTATATAAAAAGTCCTAATGTATATATTTATTATATGATACCCTACTAAATTAGAAGATGAACAGGTAGATTAAAAGCATGTGCGTTTTACGATGGAGATGTATTTTTTCTAAAAAACAATAATATAATAAACCGTGACCCTTCTGGAAACCCACCAACCAAATTAATTCCGGGTTTAATAGTTTGCCTAGTATTATAAGCCTAATAACTACTGAACCAACCATGAAGATCTTTTGATCTTGAAACCATGCAAATTTTCCCAACAGACTCTTGGATTTTCGAATCTTGTATTTTTGTTTTGTCAAGTCTCCTAGTTAACTAGTATTCATTAAGCTCCATCTTCAGAATAATTAGCTGAAAAAAAGAGATAAGTCCCAACAAGAGAAATCGAGGAAAAAAAACCTCAATCATAAGTTCTATCTCCAGAGTAATTAGCTGGAGAACAAAAATAAGTCTCAACTAATTAGGAGAATCACACGCTCCAACCAACCAGGAGAACCACACGCCGCACAGTCTAGCCGAAAAAATTAATACAGCCAGAGAAAAGAAAAAGAAAAGAAAAGATGAAGCCTCTCCAATAACAACCAAATGACTCTAGCCACCGAAGAAGTGAAAGACTTTGCGTATTATAGTTTATGTATAAAATCTATGTAAAATAATTGAATTTAAAATTAGCTTGCATGAAAATTTACATCCAAAATCTGCTTCCCGTTTTAGAAACGTTTCATAAATTAAAATTTCCAGAAATAGTGGAAACTATTAGAGTATCCAAGATCAAACTCATGTAATGCACAACAAGTCCACAAGTCCATGTAATTAGAGTAACTAGCATTTTAGCTTCATATATTATATGCATTTTAAACAACAACAAATGTAACTTAGAGAGTAGTGACAAACTCTCAATCTCCTACATTTATATGAAATCATTTTAATAATCATTTGATCTTGGTGTTCAATCTTAAACATATAATACAGCTTCATAAGCTATCTTAAGTTTCTATCTATTTCATCTACCTTAATAAGCTCAATTGAGCTTAAATCTTCTATATTTGATTCTACTCACAGAAACATCTTAAAAACATATTTTCAAAATTCGAAAATGCGATGAAAACATATATTGCTTTAGCTATGGACTGAATAAATGCCTTAGTTGTTAATGATATCACTAGCCTTCAAAATCTCAGGAAACCTATGGACCGAATGATTATATTTATGATGTGATAAACTAATATTATTTAATATGTTATTTGCTTGAAGAAACAACAACAACAGCTCAATGACTCCATCAGCAGGACCAAAACGTAAGTCTTGTTTTATAAAATTGTACAGTATATCTTATTCCTATTTGATATATGTTATTCACAGGATTGATGTATTGACTAAGTTTGTTCTTCTCCAATTTTTGCCTTATTACATTTGCAGATGATTCTCAAAGGAAGTTAAAACCCAT
The DNA here is from genome assembly GCA_900406295.1 of Aurinia saxatilis. Lineage (NCBI taxonomy): Eukaryota > Viridiplantae > Streptophyta > Magnoliopsida > Brassicales > Brassicaceae > Aurinia > Aurinia saxatilis. The sequence continues at coordinate 9,870 of OVAP01000325.1, read as the reverse complement.
ACTCGGTACCACTTTGATAACTGCAACCACAATTAGTCTCATTCTTTGCTCTCAAATCACATCTAAGTTTTGCTTGTTTTTTCTTGAAGGAGGCTCAGCAGTTTTAGCGGTAATAATCATTATTGTTGTGGTTGCGGTATTGGTGAGAGCAAAGAACGCGAGAAGAAAGAAAGATTCAAACAATGAGAACATTGACGCGGCTGTAATGTTCAAACGTTATAGTTATGAAAAAGTGAAGAAAATGACAAACTCGTTTGATCATATTTTGGGGAAAGGAGGGTTTGGAACTGTTTATAGAGGAAAATTACCCGATGCTAGCGGCCAAGATATTGCAATAAAGATCTTGGATGAGTCTAAGGGGAATGGTGAAGATTTCATCAACGAATTAGCTAGCATGAGTAGATCATCTCATGTTAATATCGTTTCTATGTTTGGATATTGTTTTGAAGGGAGCAAAAGAGCTATCATCTATGAGTTCATGCCGAATGGGTCGCTCGACAAATTTCTTTTCGAGAATATGTCAATAAAGATGAATTGGAAAACTTTATACAACATTGCGGTAGGTATTGCCGTGGTTTAGAGTATCTGCACAATAGTTGTGTATCAAAGATTGTACATTTCGATATAAAGCCGCAAAATATACTCATGGACGAAGATATGTGCCCGAAGATATCGGATTTCGGTCTTGCTAAGCTTTGCAAGAAAAAGGAGAGCATCATATCAATGTTAGATGTGAGAGGGACCGTAGGGTACATTGCTCCGGAAGTATTTTCCAAAAGCTATGGAGAGATTTCACATAAGTCAGATGTGTATAGTTATGGAATGGTGGTTCTTGGGATGATTGGGGCAACAAACACAGAAAGAGCTGAAACTTCCAAGTCCAATAAAAGCTCAATGTACTTTCCAGATTGCCTCTATGAGGATCTACAGAGGAGTGAGGCCATGAGACTTGTAGGTGATCAAGTCGTCGAAGAAGAAGAAGAAGAAGAGAAGATAATGAAGAAAATGACTTTAGTGGGGTTGTGGTGCATTCAGACCAATCCATCGGATCGTCCACCCATGAGAGAAGTAATTGAAATGTTAGAGGGAAGTCTAGAATCTTTGCAGTTTCCACCTAAGCCTCTCTTGGATTTGCATGTAATAACGGCTTGGGAAGATGGTGAAGAGAGTCAAGATATTTCTAGTCTCCCGACATCAATCGGATCAAAAGAAGAGCTCTTGGCCAAGATAGTCTAATCTTTTCTGAAGACGTGGTTCAAGATATTGTGAAAGAGAACCAAGAGAGTTCCTAAACTAAAGCTTAATAGAAGAGTGATGAAACTATCATATTATTCATTTTGTTGATCTTTAGCCTATAAGACAAACTTGAACAAGAAGATTGAATCGAGATGTTTATTTCACAAGCCGTAAGGCACATATTTATACACACAATGGTACTCTCAACCCTAAGAGCAAAGGAAACTAAATACTAGTAAAATGTAAACTATACAACATGAATATATACATTAAGGGATATGAAAATATTCCAATACCCTCCCTCAAGTTGGAGCATGGAGGTCCTGTATGCCCAATTTGCCAAGAAAAGATTCAAACTCCGAACGTCCTAACGCTTTTGTCAAAATGTCCGCAAGCTGAGCTTTGGTGGGAACATAGCTTGTGTGGAGAATTCCTCGTTTCATAGCTTCCCGGACAATATGACAATGCACCTCAATATGCTTTGTACGTTCATGTAAAACAGGGTCATCAGCAATACGTAAAGCCGATGATTATCACAGCAGAGAGTCATGGGCGAAGAATGATCAAAACAAAGGTCCATAAGAAGAGTTTTAATACATCGCAGTTCGCGAGTGATAGATGCCATAGCCCTATATTCAGCTTCCGTAACCGAACTAGAAACCGTTTCCTATTTACGTGTCTTCCAAGAAATGGGAGACTCCCCAAACTGAACGAACCAACCAGTAAGAGACTGATGAGTGACAGGACAAGTCGCAAAATCAAAGTCACAAACCAGCCCGTGACATGCATATGAGAGTTCTCCCGTAAGAGAATCCCCAACGTCCCTTTAAGATAGCGGACAACTTTCAAAGCGGCCAACCAATGCTCAATCCGAGGAGCATGCATAAATTGAGAGAGAATATGAATGGAATAAGTAAGATCCGGCCGTGTAGCCTTGGGATAGATCAAGCGTCCAACCAAATGGCGATAACGGGCAAGCTCATCAAGAAAAGCACTAGTAGCACGATCAAGTTTGTGATTTTGGTCCATAGGAGAGCCTGCGGGTTTACAACCAAGGAGACCGACTTCAGCAACAAGGTCAGTAGCATACTTTCGTTGACATAAGTAAAAACCTGTGGGACTACGGGCAACTTCTAATCCAAAAAAATACTTGAGATGACCCAAATCTTTCATATGGAAGCACGTGGATTGGTAGTTTTTAAGTGTTTGAATAGCATCGGAAGAGTTACCCGAGATGATAAGATCATCAACATAAACCAATATGCGATTCTGAACCGCGCCTTTCAAGTAACAAAGAGAGAATAATAAGAATGAGCATGCTTAAAACCATAACATTCGAGAGCATCGGCCAGCTTAGCAAACCAACACCGAGGAGCTTGTTTTAAACCATACAACAATTTCCAAAGACGTCACACCCGTTTATCACCGGGTCGAGGAAAACCCTGAGGTAATTTCATATACACCTCATCATGTAAATCTCCATGGAGAAACGCATTATGAACATCCATCTGGTGAACTTCAAAATTATGCTTAGGAACAATATCAAGAAAGAGTCGAACCGTCGACATCTTAGCAACCGGGGAAAATGTTTCTTTGTAGTCTACACCCTCCTTTTGATGATTCCCAGGAATCACCAAACGAGCTTTATGACGCTCAATTGTACCATCCGAACGATGTTTAATTGTTAACACCCATTTGCTGCCTAATACCTTCTTTACAGGAGGCAATTCCGTAAGATCCCAAGTATGTTTACGTTCGAGAGCGTCAACCTCAGTACCAGCTGCATCAACCCACACCTTATGTTTCATGGCCTCTTGAAATGATCGTGGTTCAGTAGACTTTGTTATGGCCACCAAGAAGTTGCGATGGTTAAGTGAGAATTTTTCACAAGACACAAAATGGGAGAGAGGATAAAATGAACCTAAGGACAATGATGGAGAAGGTGAAGAGAGAGAGAGAGAGAGAGGAGACGGAGACTGTACCAACAATATAGTCATGAAGACAAGAAGGCTGATATTTGGTCCGTTTTCCTCTACCTAGTTCCGGAGGAGACGGGACCGAAGGAGGCGAGGTCGGAGGTACAGGTTTCGGTGGGACCGGGGATGTAGGTAAAGGAGAAGCTGGAGGAGAGCTCTCAGTAGCAGTCTCGGGAGTAGCTGGTGGGATAGTGTCATCCGAAGAAACAGGAGAAGTGGAAACAGGGGAAGGCAGGTCCGGTATCAGATCATATTCAGAATCTGTATCCGAGAAATGAGAAGGAACCAGGGGTAAGATCTCGGGAGAAGATACATCGAGAGCCGGAGGAACGACGGGTCATCTAACGGGAATTTGTCCTCACAAAACACATCACGAGAGGTGAAAAAATTTCTTGTTCGAGATCATAAAGTTTCCAGCCCTTTTGAGTGAGAGGATACCCGAGAAACACACATCTACGTCCACGAGGTGCAAATTTATCACCTTTATGATCAATGTTGTGGGCATACGCAAGACAACCAAAGACTATGACATGCTTGTAAGAAGGGACTCGACCATAGAGGAGTTCGAATGGAGTCTTGCCATGAAGGAGATTAGAAGGTGTGCGATTCAGAAGATACACCCCAACCATAGCACATTCTCCCCAATATTCAACAAAAAGATGAGCTTGAAAGAGAAGAGCTCGTGCAACATTCAGAATGTGACGATGCTTGCGTTTAACTCTTCCATTCTGTTGAGGAGTATAAACGCAAGATGTCTCATGGATAATCCCATTGGCACGGAAAACATTTGGCAAATACATAAACTCTGTTCCGTTGTCACTGCGAATAGTCTTAATCTTTTTGGAAAATTGTCGTTCAATCATAGCCAAAAATTCAATCATTCGTGGTGCTACACTCGATTTTTCAACCAAGAGATAAATCCAGACGGCTCGTGAATGGTCATCGCCAATAGTAAGAAAGTAATGGGATTCACAAAATGCAGTAGTGCGGTATGGTCCCCATAAATCACAATGAACTAAATAAAAAATCTCTTTAGCTTTATTCGAACTATCTGAAAAAATTTGTCGAGTTTGTTTAGCTCGTGGACAAACATCACAATCCTTAAAAGAAAATTCAGAACAACGGCTAATATCTGGTAACATCCAAACCACCCGAGAAGATGGATGTCCTAACCGTTTATGCCAAAGAGCAGAGTTAAAACAAACACTTGCTTGAGAAGAAACGACCTCATCCACCCGCGAAATTGGTACAATCCCTCTCCCTTTTGTTCACCCGCTCCAATCAGCATCCTCGAAGTTCGGTCCTGCAAGACCAAGAGTTTATCAGTGATTTAACCAACCAAATGATTATCCGAGACTAATTGGCCAAAAGATATTAAATTAGTGTCCAATCCATCGATAATATAAACATTCCGGAGAGACAAGTGAGGAGAGAGCCGGACTGTCCCTTGTTGTAAAGAATCAGCATACATCCCGGTTGGAAGTCATATCGAAACCAGAATGATGTCATGTACTTCCTCCATCAAATCTGCCCTCCCTGTCATATGATGCGTTGCACCAGAATCTAAAATCCATAAAGTATCAACGTTCTTACCAGATAACTTCTCGGTGGTAGTGTTTCCACTCGTCCTTTGCTGTATCATGGCCCATTGATCATCGGTGATGCCAAGGAGCCCTTGTCGATCATTGTCAGAGAGCGTCAAACCAGCCTGAGCCGCAACAGAGTTTGCGAGGACCATCTGCGTGCTATTGGCTTGGGGAGCTGCACCTCGTCCTCGGCCAACTATGGTAGCATGTGTGTTGCGCTGCTCAGACCTGTGTTTGGGTCTATCTCCCCACCACTCGGGATACCCAACCACCTGAAAACATGAAGACGCCTCATGACCCATCTTTCACAAGCACTACACTTGCGAAAGGGGTCCTTGTTCAATGGTCGTTGATGAGACTGATTCATAGCAGACTGGCCCGTATTGGTAGAAGAGAATGTCACTGGTTGTTGTTGTCGAAGGGAAGCATTTGCTAGAAGCTGCGACAGAAAACTCATCACTTGAGGAGCCCCTGGTGGATTTGCGCTGTTAGCCATGCTTGTGACTAATGTCTTATTCTGTTTCAAAGTGTTGTAAACACTATCAAGATCAGGGAGTGGAGATGTTGCACACATCTATGACCGCACATTCCCGTGGATGTCATCAAGACCAAAGAGGAAGTCATGAATTTCCAGAGTCTCCGTCTCCTTGTCTCGTGATGCTCCCGAATTTCTTTCTAGAGCTGAGAGCCATACGTAGGTTCACTGCCCATTCATCGTAGTTGTTGCCATTGAGCATCGGCTGAGAAATCACCGCACCGGGATTGTTTCTCGCGGTAAGGTCATAGAGAGAAATCATTCTAGCTTTGTTTTCGGCAGAATCAGTCATCGTTGATGAGGATAAGTCACGCAAGTTCAGATTTTGAAGGAGGCTCTGTTTTTGTGTAAGGAAACAGAGAAGTTCAGAACTTCAAGCTCCGTTTTCGTATCTAGGAACAAAGAGGTTCAAGGAAGATTTCACGAACAACACACGGTGCGTGTAAAAGAAGAGAACAAATTAAGAACACGTGATGCGTGAGGAAGATGAAGAAGAAGAACCAAAGTCACGCGATGCGTGAAGAGACAAAGCTCAAGTTTATGATAGATTAGATTAATTCCTGCTCTGATACCAAGACAAACTTGAGCAAGAAGATTGAATTGAGATATTTATTTCACAAGCCGTAAGGCACATATTTATACACACAATGGTACTCTCTATTACGGAATCATATCACATGAGGATGATCTGATTGATGATCTGATTCCCATTGACCTCTCAAGTGTATATTCTCAATTACCTCTAACAGATATTATTCCCATGTATAGATTAGTAGCTTAGTATATAAAGAGTTGTAATCTCTGTGTAAAATATATAACAAAACATTACATTTATATGGTAGCAAATTGATCGCTAAAGAAAAAAAAAATCTTCTCTTCTCTTACGTTTATTCTGCTCTCATGGCTTCCATTGAGTTTAGTGAAACAATCATTGTTCCTGACTCCCCTGCTCTTCTTCACATCAATATGTCCAATGTCACCAAGCTCACTGCTTCCAACTTCATTGTTTGGAGCACACAGGTCCACGCTTTACTAGATGGATATGGTCTTGTTGGTCATATTGATGGATCCATAGTTGCTTCTCCTGCCACTCTCACAACGAATGGAGCGATCACTACAAACAAAGCTTACACAGTGTGGAAGAGACAAGACAAGCTCATATACAGCGCGTTACTTGGTGCCATTACTATCTCTCTTCAACCGCTACTAACTTCAACCACTACTGCTGCAGAAATATGGACCAGGCTCACCAACACATATGCCTGTCCCTCACGAGCTCACATCCGCCAACTCAAGCGTCAACTGGATACTTGGACCAAAGGAACCAAGTCCATTACTGAATATTTTCAGGGATTTACCACCCGCTTTGAACACCTTGCCCTTTTGGGTAACGCCATCGGTCATGAAGATCAAATTAATTACATCAGCAAAGGTCTTCCTGATGACTATAAATCCGTCATGCTTGAGATTCAAGGTCGAGAAACATCACCATCTCTCATTGAGATTCATGAGCGTTTGATCAATCAAGAGACGGATCTGCTCACAGTTGCTGCCATCACTCCCTCGACATTTCCCATCTCAGCTAATCCAGCTCATCATCGCGGTAACACATCTGGTAACAACTCCTACAATCGTTATCAGCAACAATTGGCAGAATCACTCGTCCCACACATCAACCAATGGTTCCAAACCATACCTGGGTAAATGTCAGTGGTGTGGTATCACTGGTCACACTGCCAAACGTTGTAACCAGCTGCTATCAAACACTTCTGCTCCACCGCCTCCTCCTATTGCTCCCTGGCAGTCCCAACCACGTGCTCATGTCACCACTGCAAATCAAACACCAGCAAATCCGTGGCTACTAGATTCTGGTGCCACTCATCACATTGCTTTAGATTTGGCAAATCTCTCCTTCCATCAGCCATATAATGGTGGCGAGGAAGTGGTCATTGGTGATGGTAAGGGGCTTCCCATCACACACACTGGTTCGGTTAACCTTCCCTTACACAATAAATCTCTTACTCTTCAAGAAGTTCTCCATGTACCTGATATTCAAAAGAATCTGGTATCAGTATATAAATTGTGTAATGCTAACCGTGTGTCTGTTGAATTCTTTCCGGCATCCTTTCAGGTGAAGGATCTCAGAACGGGGGTCCAGTTACTCCAAGGCCGTACTAAAAATGATCTCTATGAGTGGCCCATTTCAACAAACCCAACAGCCCTATCAACCTCTACAACAACCATAAAAAACAGTAAATTCGACTGGCATTCTCGTCTTGGTCACCCATCTCAAACTATTTTACAAAAAATGCTTTCCAGTTTTTCTCTCCCTATTTCTGATTCTTCATCCAAACCTATCTCATGTGAAGGTTGTCTTTCAAATAAAAGCCACAAACAGTCATTTTCACAATCTTCTATCAAGTCTACTAGACCTCTTGACTATGTGTTTACTGATGTTTGGACATCTCCTATTATTTCTATCGACAATTTCAAATACTATCTTCTTTTGGTTGATCATTTTACCAGTTATATTTGGCTCTACCCAATACAGAGAAAATCACAAGTTGAAGAAATATTCATCACATTTACCTCTCTTGTTGAAAACCGCTTCTCAGCAAAAATTGGCACCCTTTTCTCTGATAATGGCGGTGAGTTCATTGCTCTTCGTCCATTTCTATCAAAACATGGCATCAGTCATCTCACTTCACCTCCTCACACCCCTGAACATAATGGACTCGCAGAAAGAAGGTACTGACATATTGTCGAAACAGGTCTTGCCTTACTTTCACATTCCAATATTCCCCCCACATACTGGTCCTATGCCTTTTCCGCTGCAGTGTTTCTCATAAACCGAATGATCACTCCTACCCTTTCCCATCAATCACCATATCACAAACTCTTTGGCCAAATCCCTAACTATCACAAACTCAAGATTTTTGGTTCCCTGTGTTTTCCCTGGCTAAAACCCTACAATACTCACAAACTCCAATCCAACTCCAAACCATGTATCTTCCTAGGCTACTCCTTAACCCAAAGTGCTTACTTATGTTTAGACCCTTCAATCCAGCGTATATATGTCTCTAGACATGTAGTATTTGATGAAACAAAATTCCCTTTTCTTTCCATGACTACCGATCCATCTCCTTCCCCAGATTCCTACCTACCCATCTCATGGCTCACACAATCCCTCCCTGTCCGTCACAATGACTCACCACTCATGGAGCCATTTTCGCCAGTAACAAATGGAATTCCGGGCTCTGATTCTTCCCCAACGAATGGATCGCCGGTGCCGTCATCAACGTCTCCCGCCTCCTCTTCATGGTGCTCGGATGTCGGCTCTCAGAATCACTCATCACCGTCGGAAGAGCCGCACATCTCGTCACCTCCGGGAAGATCCTCCTCACCGGTTGCGTCGCTCAATTCGTCGTCATCAGCAAGATCACACACCGACAACGACATATGTTCCCAGGCATCAGCTTCGACCTCCTCATCTCCATATGGTGAGCCCACTACAAACATAAGTGAGCCCATTATAACTCGGCCCATACAAATTCACCATCATTGACCCAGTATTCTCCTGAGCCCATCACACCTACATCTTCTCAAAACTCTCCTCACTTGACCACACCGTCTGCGCTCCGTAACTCACCCGAACCATCACCACAACCTGTATCTCCACCTCAATCACAACCACCAAATAATCCCGTTCCACAAAATCATCATCCCATGAAAACTAGAGCCAAAAATAACATAACCAAACCTACATCCAAATTCACCCTCTCCGCGGTCCTAACCTCTAACACACATGCTGAACCACGAACGGTCAATCAAGCATTACATGATGATCGATGGAGAAATTCAATGTCTGCTGAGTTCGACTCACAACTTCGTTTTCACACCTGGGACTTGGTACCCCCGGATCCCTCATATAATATCATTGACACTAAATGGATATTTCGAACGAAGTTTCTTCCTGATGGCAGTGTGGACAAGTATAAATCTCGGTTGGTGGCCATAGGTTTTCATCAGCAGCAAGGTGTTGATTATGCAGAGACCTTCAGTCCGGTAATAAAATCAACCACCATTCGAATTATATTGGAAGTCTCTGTGGCTCTTTCTTGGCTAATTCGACAAATAGATGTCAATAACANAATTCGACAAATAGATGTCAACAACGCATTTCTACAAGGTACATTAACTGAAGATGTTTACGTCTCTCAACCTCAAGGCTTTGTTGATCCTGATCGGCCACACTATGTCTGTCATCTCAAGAAAGCTCTGTACGGACTCAAACAAGCTCCCCGTGCGTGGTACTTGGAACTCAAGAAGTATCTTGTAAGTCTGGGATTTATCAATTCCCTTTCTGACACCTCTCTTTTTGTCTATCGCCGACAACGCACACTGCTCTATGTCTTGATGTATGTAGACGATATCCTTGTTACAGGAAACGACATGACCGCTGTTGACAACATCATCACTCATATGGTAATAAGTATGTATTTTGGGTACTTTTTAAGACCTTAAAACTACAACTGTC
>OVAP01000324.1:0-39754 GCA_900406295.1 Aurinia saxatilis | reverse complement strand
ATATATATCAGTTGTGGGGATTCACTTCTCTTGGTCGCATTCGTATATTATATAGTTTTTGACATTTCCTTGGTTATTAGTGAAGATAAGGAGAAAACATTAGAACAAAGCTGTCACAAGCCCTCTATGTCTCTCTCAAACCAGCCACACCACCTCGTCCCCATTACTCACATGCTCTTCTCTATTATTCTTCTTCTTATTCTCCTCCAAAATAATTTTGATTCTAGCTCTCACATTATTTGATTTGACAAGAAATAGTAATGTTGAAGTTTTTGAACTACGAATTTAATTTGATTAAAAACAATAACATACTGGCTACAATAACAACGACAACAACAAAAACAAGACCAAATTTACAAAGACAAAATCCATATCTTTCCTCTATCCGAAGTTCACTTAACCGAACCAATCACGTAATGCCACGNGTTCACTTAACCGAACCAATCACGTAATGCCACGTCACAAACTAAGATCCAACACGATATGCTTGCCACGTCCGTAAGTCACCATGACCTTAGTAAGACCAATGTGATTACACTGTAGAGTAAGAAGTAATAGACCATGTGGTGCGGATACTGAAGTGAAGTGGCTGAGCCATTGGAAAATTCGGAAGAATCGACGGCTAAAGGCATGCCATTGCCGCCGAGAGCACATGACCGTGGCTCGCCGTCTTGGTTAAGCATGACGGCTCGTAGGACTGAAGTAACAGTAGGAAAGTAAGCCGTACGGTTCTTAGCGAGAAGCCAAGTGAGACCCATTAGGACACAGTCTTTGTTATGCATCTTTGTGGTTCTGTTTCGATCTTCCTTCGATGGGTTTCTTGTAACTAAAGTTTTCTTCGGGTTTAGCTACAAAACAATAACAAATATCAGAAGTGTTAGTCGCTATACTCATGATTCAAAGTAGATAGTGGAAGCTGGTTGCGATGGTGGGTTGGTGTTGGTGATTAAGATGCGGAAGAATGAAAATCTTATGATGGAACAAACAACAAAAAAGGAGCGTGGAGACCACGTATACTTTAAGAGCGTAGATTTGTGTGTCAGAGGGAAAAAGAACAAAAAGCAAAAGAACAAAACTTTTCCTTTACCATCCGCCATGGATGATGGCCAGATCAGAAAGAATCCTAGATTACATAATTCCAAATCTTCACTCACTAATATGTTAAATACACTAAAACTCTAATGCCTAAAACACCAAAGGATCATTAGAGAGTCAAGCACAGTGATCAACTTTGTACCATACTATAAATATGACCAAATTCTTCCTACATTCACCCAATTAGTTATCTTAATCAGCAAATCCAAACTAAAACACCAAGAACACCAAAGGGTATCAAAAGATAATCTAAAGTTATTCGATTTGCAGCAAACTTTGTCTAGACATACATTTTGTCCATCTTCTACTTCTAGTGAAAAACCAACCTAGTTCCATTTGTCACCTTACTGACAGCTTCTAATTGTGAATCCAACACATAGGCTAAAATACTAAGACCACTAAAGGGTATCCAAATATTATCTAAAGTTACTAGATTTGTGAATCCAAAACACCAAAATCTACCTAAATTTGGAAACATTACAGAACAAGTAACTAAAAATGTTACCTTATAGAGACTGTTCAAGCACTTGTTACAACGACCAAGACTCGAGAATCTATCCCCATTGTGATGACTACTCAAACAATCAGTCTCCAACCTCTCAACATTCTCATCACCAACAACCTTCCCTTCTTCATCAACTCTAAAAGCCTCAGAACAACTAAAAGGATGCAACCTAATCCCACAGTAACAGTACACAACATCACACGTCTCGTTGGGTTTCTTCAACTCAATCCCTCTCCTTCTAAGCGACTTCTCCAATCCATCAACACAAGTCTCGGAGTCATCAGGAAGCAAAGGCATGTTCTCTTCCAAAGTAGAAGAAGCGTTTCTCGAAACAGAACGGGACAGAGCAGTGGCTGAGTAAGCAGAGTAAAGCCACGCGCCTAGCACGGGGCAACATTTGCCTCTGTGGAGGTTTTTGTTGGAGCAAGATGATTTGATTCCGGCGAAGAGGTCTTCAGGTAAATCTAGAGGGCAACCGGAGAAATCTGATTGCTCTGGGAAGGCGGGTATGGTTGCGGGTGGGGTTGATTTGACAAGGAATGGTTGGACTGTCATCGGGTCTGATGATACAATGGTGAAGAGGAAGAAGAAAAAGAAGAGGATGATGAAAATGGAAGACGGCGCGTGATGGAACATCGCCGGAAGAATTGAGACAAGAGTGATGATAGAGACAGAGAGAAAGAAAGAGAGACAAAAGAGTGGAAGAGATGTGTTGTGTAATAAAAATATCACAAATTGGATCTCGGTTACAATATTAAATACTAGTCATTTTTTATTGGTGTAATAATTTAATTTGTTTTTTTTGTACATTTTCATATATATACAGTTTAAAAGTTCCCCAAATATTTCTGATGCTTGATTGTTTGTTGGGTTGGGGATTTCTATNATATTAAATACTAGTCATTTTTTATTGGTGTAATAATTTAATTTGTTTTTTTGTACATTTTCATATATATACAGTTTAAAAGTTCCCCAAATATTTCTGATGCTTGATTGTTTGTTGGGTTGGGGATTTCTATTTTTTTCGTTGTATAGGTTAATTAGTTTATGAATTTTAGTGTAGTGATTAATGGGTTAATTAGTAGAATATGTTAATCACCGGGCGATTATTCTTAGCATTGGAACTTGAAAGAGCACAGAGGTGACTGTACTGAATACTGATCGACAGGTTTACTGTTTGTTTTATGGTTCCAATACGTAAGAGTTTGGAAGTATTCTTTCAAGTTTATACCAATATACCATATTCCATTTACTAATTTTTACTTTGTTTTTAACCTCACATTGCTATGTTTAGGTATGCAGAACCGAGTAAAAACGATTTTATTTTGGTATGTTATATTTTGCGAATTATTTTATTTTCTCGGTGAAGTAAAGTTGAAAACAACTTTAAACATTGTGAAAAACAATAACAAAAACAAACATTAATCCAGTCACTAAATTCCTGACCAAAAAAATGATCCAATCACCACATATATATATATATATATATATATATTATATTAATAAGCTTAAGTTTCATTAGGCTTATCTGTTTTTGAACATTTTNCTTTAAACATTGTGAAAAACAATAACAAAAACAAACATTAATCCAGTCACTACATTCCTGACCAAAAAAATGATCCAATCACCACATATATATATTAATAAGCTTAAGTTTCATTAGGCTTATCTGTTTTGAACATTTAAATTGAAATGTTAATAAGAGTTTTCTCTTACTTCCATGACAAAAAGAAAATCTAGTACCCCTTATTAATCTCAAAAGGAAAAGAAGTCTAACTTCTTTATTTGCTCCAGCAGACTTTTACTGTTCTTAACTTTTTATTTTTATTTTGCATTTTTTGTTTTTTGTATTTTATCTAGTTGAAGCAAGAGTTATATGTGTACTCGTCAACAACCCAACAACGAGAAGCTATTTGTGTACTACTCACATATGAACGCATTTAAGTTCCACTAAAACACTCCAATATGTAAAATACAGTTTCCTNTAGTTGAAGCAAGAGTTATATGTGTACTCGTCAACAACCCAACAACGAGAAGTTATTTGTGTACTCAAATTTAGGATTGGATATGGCAATGCCAACATACATCTCTCTATAGTCTATACTTACATATGAACGCATTTAAGTTCCACTAAAACACTCCAATATGTAAAATACAGTTTCCCACAAAAGTAGTATACTTCTTTATGGTTAGTAAAAAGGAAAAAGAAGGAATAATGTGGAGCTCCATGTTAAAAAGGTAACGTCAGGCATGCGAATGTTTCTAGTGAAAGCTGCTTCCTAATTTCTTTGACATTACTATCCTTTTTTCGGGAACACCGTAACCAAAAAAACAAAAAGTGGATACACAAATGTAAGAGACCAGTACTGTAACACTTAAATGGTGGATTAATAAACTTACTGTGTCCAAATTTCATATCGGCCTATTGGTATATTAGACTAGACGAAAGGAAGAAAATTAAATTTACACAACTATTGTTGTCTGCACTATTTTTAAAGTTAAATTTTTGTCTATGATATATATATATATACAGCTCGTAGCAGTGTTTATCACCAGCTTCTAAAGCGATTAGTAAACCGAAAGAGAAAGCAAATGGGACGACCAAAAAGACGAGATGAACAGTACATCAAAATGATTCTATATCATTGGAGTTTGAAAAGTTCATCATACACAAATGCACACACATACACGGTAATGGTAATATATAGAGATATAGCTGCCTAGGCACATAATTTCAACAATTAAATGGTCATACCCTTTAAACAAAGAAGAAACTACTGGGTTAACATGTAGTAAAGCGAAATGTCTGGGGGTCTTTCCACATTTTTCCTAAACTAGTAGCAGATACCGCAATTACTTGGGGAACAACCATAATTCCATTCATTTAGTACAGTTCGAATCACAGAGCAAACTTAGACAATGAAGGTTAAGGTTGTTTTGTTCATTACTCAAGTCTCTCAGTATCTATCAAAGATTAGTTTGTAACTTATCTGGAGTACAGAACCACAGACAGACGCATACCATTTTTCTTCTCCGTGAGAGATGTGTATATGAATTGTAGAATCAGCCGTCTATTGTTAGCAAGATGTCTCACTCTCCCAATACTTGAATCAAGTGTGGAGAGCTGTGACTTTTTGAGACAATGCATCAACTGTATCATTGTTTACTTCCCCGAGCTGCAAAAATCAAGAACGTGATTCAAGAATGTGAGTGAATTTACAAACTTGTACTATATATCTCTCATGGTTGTCGGATTTTTTTTTACCTCCGAAGTGTTTTTTTGTTTCACGCCAATGCATTTGGATGCACTGATGCTGTTACTTTTCAGCAAGCTACGGGCACTGTAACCTTGTTGGCTTGTCCCATTTCTGTAATCTGAACCTCCATGTTGTGAATTTGGAGGGCTCTCAAGAGTCGTAGCTAAAGATCTGTTCACGATATCGTGATTATGTGATCCATTCTCTTCCTTAGGAGCAGGAACTCTCTCTCTGAAACAGAAAGGTACCAAACAAAACACAAGAGATGTGATTGTGCAACTTTTATTAAAAAAGTCAGCTAAATTGACAACTTTGAAATTAACAAAAATCAACTGTATACCTAGGCAAGGAAGCGTGTTGCCGTTGAAGAGGAGAGCCTCTCTCTCCCCTACCGTAATTTTCCTCAAGATGTGCAAATTGTCTCTTAAACCGATCAACACCACTGCATTTTCATTTGGATTACTAAATCTCTATCATATTTCTCATTCCTCGTAGTAGAGTTTGAACACAGAATGTGGATGTTATAATATACCTTGGGTACATGAAACTCGTCTGTTCTCCACCTCGAAGATATTCTTGCAGCATCTGGGGATGATACTCTAATATCTGCATTGTTTCACATTCATGTTTTCTAAGAATTACGACGGATAAGTGCAAAAAGGAAAGAATATACATTTTGCCAACGCTCAGAGCTTAAACCAATCTAAAGAAGTATAATGGAGCAAGAAAAGTATGAGATTAGTGTACCTCTCTATAAATCAATTCTCTCACGTCCTCTTTCATTATTTTCCTTCTTTCAAACTCAAACTCGAGTTTTGGAATCGGTTGAGTAGATGGTTCCCGATCCACGTTTGCCAGACCATAGAAGTAAGGATCTGCTAGGGCCTGTATAGACACACACACACAGACGTATATAAAAACATTTCCTTTGGCTTTTTATGACCAGATCAGAATCCAATTTGGAGAGAAGTAGAGAAGGTGACTGCAATCACCATTAATTACAGGTTGCACCGAACCACCACTACGACTGATCTGAAACTTTGTAAGAGCAAATGCTAGAGAGAAAACTAATATAGAGGAGCTTTACCTCTTCAGCTGTGGGACGGTCTTTGGGATCAAATGCAAGAAGACGGTGCAACAAGCGAAGGGCCAACGGGTCTACATGAGGAAATTTGTGAGTGAATGGAACTGGCGGTTTTCTCCTCATGTTGCCAAGATATCTCCTCGCCTTTTCATTACGTATCTGCAACAAAACAATACACTGATCATCACTACGGGATATAGAAAAATGGTCCAATCCTGGTCTAGTAATGTTATGACACTGATATTCTCATATTTCTGTGGGTCACATACCTACAACAACGTGAGCTTTACTACCAATTAATATGAATCAAACCAGAGCTAAGCCTAAACTACTAGCCACAAAACCATGGCTGGAAAGCTCTGATAACAAATTATCATAGCTTTACAAGACATCAAAGGGATTCCATGCTTAGCCAAATTGTAGCAAACAGAAAATGATGTAACTTTAAACCGACTAAATACCAACTAACCCTTGAAATAGCTTCGGGTGGAGGAGTACCAAGCAAATCAGTCATAATATCCAATTGGTGCACTACGTTCTTCCCAGGAAACAATGGCTTCCCTGTGAGCATTTCTGCAAATATACATCCTATGCTCCATATATCAATGGCAGGAGTATACTATAGCAAAGCAAAAAATAAAAATAAAAACCAATTACTCCTCAGATTCTAATGTCTAGTAAAGCTGAAACAGTGTGGACAAAGAAACAAAAGAGTTGGATTTACTCTGGAGAAGAAAGAGCCACAAAGCTCTGGTGCACGGTACCATCTTGTAGCGACATAATCCTGCAAAGACACAAAATCCATTTGATTACAACACTTAATCAGTAAGAGGTATATATAAAATATTTATGGTTTCAGTCTCTACATACAGTCCAGAATATAGCAGAAGGTGCATCATTAAACGACACTCGAGCTAGCCCAAAGTCGCAAATCTTCAACTTGCAATCAGAGTTAGCTAGAATATTTTTCGGCTTCAAATCACGATGAAAGACATTGGCTGCACCAAGAAAAGAAAAAGATCTTCTTCAGGTTTAGTAGGACGACAGTAGAGGACAAAAAGGGACAAAGGAACACAAGACGCTTGGGCCAAGGCACTTGCCTGTGTGTATAAATTTCAGACCACGGAGCAGCTGATAGAGGAAAAACTGGTAATGCTCCGGTGTAAGATCATCGTTCGCCTTAATTACTTGGTGAAGATCTGATTCCATCAGCTCAAAAACAACATATATATCTCTGAACTCACGACGTGAAGGAGGAAGCATTACGTGCTTTATCTCCACTATATCAGGATGCCGGAGCAACCTGAGAAGCTTGATCTCTCTTAGAATCCGCGTTGCATCAGAGACGTGCTCAAACACATCATTAATTTTCTTTATAGCAACCTTTTCACCCGTATGTGTGTCAATTGCAGATGCCACAACCCCATAACTTCCTTTCCCGATAACTTCTTGGATTTGGTATCGGCTAGCTTCACCGTATTCCGTAAAGAACTCAGTCTCTAGAGCAACCTGTGATTGAGCAAACATGACAAAATGAATTACCATTCAACATTTAGATAGGAAAAAGCAAACTAGAGAATAATTTTTGCCTAGTTCTCCAAATACTACAGATCACATGTATCTTCTAGTGATATATAAGTAACCATAGAATCAAGATGAAACCAAATGATATAAAAAACCAACTCAGAGCGGAGGCAAAGAAAACATAATGAAGAAGAAACCAATAAAATGTAGCATCTCTGCTAATTCTCCAGAACATTTAAGTGTTCAACATATGTAAGATATTATAGATTCAGATCAGGCCAGAGACATAAAAAAGCAACCCCATAACCTATGCAGAGAAACCATAATCATGAAGCTGTACCAAATGCACAACATAGAAGTATGAACATCAAAGACTATTGATCAATTATTCGACAATTCCATTAGTCAATTCATAACAAATACCCAGGTTGGCTTGCATTTTCCACCATTTTCCACCATTTGTTGCCCCTATCTAGTCAAATAGCTTAAACCCAGAACTCAAAACGAAGAATTGCTACAGATTCCTTCCAATGAAGTTGGAGAAATTGACAGAAACCTAAATCAATTTCTCAAATCTGGAGAAATGAAACAAACAACAGATCCAAAGGAGAAAACCCAGAAAGAAAAAAGGAACCTTTTTATGAGGATCCATGACAAAAAAATTCCTCCTCGGAACCCTAATGTACTTCAACGAAGACAAATCAAAATCCCTAACAAGGGCGAATCTTCTCGCCTCTTCTTCCTCCTCCTCCTCCTCTTCTTCCTCGTGATTTCTATAAATAGTAGGAAGCTGAGACCGCAAACTACTCACAGATAATCGATCAGTAGAAGAACCACCAGAGTGTTGACGAGAGCTATTAGACGAAGAAGAAGGGTTACGAGAATGAGAATGAGAATGAGAATGATTATTAACAACGTTGGTGCTGTGCCTTGCACCCATCAAACATGAAAACACCTCCACCACCACTTTCTTTCCTTAATTTATTTTTTTAAAATTATTATTATCGATTGATTGTCAATAATAATAATAATAATTNGCACCCATCAAACATGAAAACACCTCCACCACCACTTTCTTTCCTTAATTTAATTTTTTAAAATTATTATTATCGATTGATTGTCAATAATAATAATAATAATAATAATTATATTTAGTAAGTCTTCGAAGAATCTATCTCTCAGGTATGCCGTATTTCTCTCTCTCAGACCATTTATAAAATTTTCTCTTCTTCTGTCTTTTCTTTGGTTGGTTCTTGTCCGGAAGGTAGAAGAAGATGAAGAAGCGAAAGAGAAAAAGATGAAGAGGGTTTCGCACGTGAATCGCACGTGTGACCACTAGTGTACTGTTTTTTTATTTACGATTTTAACAACTTCACATGGGATTTTTTTTCATTTGTCGTTGTCATGGATATCGCTTTTTATTATTTTATAAAAAATTAAAAAACACTGTTTGATTTATATATTTTATGATTTTAAACTTTTTTTTGAGTCCGTCACCGGTTCCATCTTAGGAAAATTAGGTTAGCAAATATCTATTTTGATAAGGACTATACAATATAAAAACTGTCAAAAAAGCGTGATTGTAATTTTATTAATTTTGAGAAGAGAGAAAAAGAGTATGAACAAATTGGGATGGTGGGGCACAGAGCCGTAATAATATAAAGATGGGTTTTGTTTGAGATTGCAAGATGCCAGCCAATCTCTCTTCTGTAACTCGTCTGTTGTGGCACGGTCTCCGTCGTGACCCAAATAAACATAAATAATTCATTCCATTTTTTATATAAATATTTTAATTGAATTGGAGACAAAAGAAAATCATATAAACTGTTGATTGTGTTGTTGTTAATTATAGAGACAGGTAGACCCATCTCAGCTCAGGCCCATTATATAGGTAAACCTTGTTTTTTTGTTGGGCTCCTTGACGATTTTGGCCTGTTAAAATTGTTTAGTATCGGTGGAATGAAGATTGTTTTACATGCCATATAGTCTTAGGCTCTTGGCATTTTCAAGAGTTCCAGCATGAAGTTTAAAGACGTGAAAACTCTTAGTCTACTGGTTAAGGGTTTAGAAAGTGTTTATACTAGGCTTAAGGTTCGATCCCCAGAGAATACGTTTCTGCATATTAAATGAAGCACAAGTTTAACGGAGGTGTGATGCATGCATATCCGTTCGTTGTGATCGTAGATATGATGCAGATAGAATCGTCCGTCGTTAAAAATCATATGTAATAGAGACTAAATTTGCAGATAACAAAAAAAGAAATTAGTCCATTGTCTAAAGTGTTAACAAAAAAAAGTTTAAAGACATTAAAAACTCTCACATTTGAAACACATTTTTTTCTTCTTTTTTTAAAACTTGAAACACAATATTTTATTGAAATAAGATTAACTTGTTAACTAGACCAATACTGTGAAATCCCATTAGCCTATTGTTAAAGGTTTAAAGGCTTCCACACCAAGTATGTGGTTCGAACCCCATAAAATACAATTTCTTTGCAGATTAAGGGATGATGTATGGGCTTAAACTCGACGAAGATTTGGGCTTGACGAAGATCCAGAGTGATGCATGCAGATTAAGGGAGACATGGGCTTGGACTTGAAAAAGATCCAGATTGCTACTAGGCAAATCCGTTATTCATGTTGCGGGGAGAGCTGCAATTGTATTATAATTAAATTTCCAAATGACAGAAAAAAAAGACTAGCATATTGGCTTCGTTTTTCTTCTTTTTTTGAGTTTGTTATTTATTTTTCTTATTTACTTAGATTTTATATAATAATATATTTATAAAAATTAATTACGTTATGAATTTGAAAAATAAAGGAACAAATATTTTCATAGGATTTTTTTTTTAAAAAGAATTTTTTCTATATTTATAAAATTATTTCTTTCATATTTGACTGTTTTCCAATATATTTTTTATATGTAGCAAAAAAGAATAATGATTTTTTTTTTATTCTCCCATCCTCGTAAATCTGGCAAAAAAAATCCGTATGTACATAGGCAAGATTTTTAAAAATTATTTTCCAATTTCTAGTTTTCTATATGTAGCGGAAAAGATTATTTTCCAGTTTTTAGTTTCTTATACCTGGTAGTTATAAAAGTTTCAAAATTGCATAGTCAAATTTTATTATCATTTTGAGAAATTGTGAGAAATGCCCCTTCCACCATCCCCTTTTTACAAATGCCGCCTTCCAAAAAGCCTTTTTTAAAATGCCCTTTTATTAAGCACGATAATCCTAAACTACACTTACCCTAAGCCTTAAAGGTTCTCGTATATCGATGTGCCATTTCTGTTTGAAATCGGTGATCTTCGACGGTGATTTTGAAATTTTGAAATCGGCGAGCTCTGCGATTTGGAACCGGCGATTGTTGTTTGTGTCTTCGACATCAACAAAGCTCTGCGATTCTTGTTTGCTCTGCGACGGCGATTTTGGAATTGGATCTGCGATGGCGATTTTGCAATCGGAGATCTCTGCGACGGCAATTTGTGTCTTCCACTGCGATTGGTGACGGTAACGTACCAATTCCAATTCCTTCTCCAATCATTGCCTATAGGATGAGGAGAATTAAGCATTTGTTTTGATTTGATTATCTTATAAATATTAACAAGTCTTTTACTTATTATTCCATTTGCTATGAGTTCTGAATCCGAATTTGTGTCTATTTCAAAGCTTTTAGAAGTTTCTAAAACCATTTAATCAATCAAAAACCTCAAATTAGAAACATTATCATCATTGGCAATTGTTTTGTTAAAAGCTTTGTTTTGATTTCATTATCTTATCCTTATAAATACTATCAAGTCTTTTACTGTTTTTTTACTAGGTACAACGATTGATTTGATTTTGATTTGTGGAACATGGAAGGTGGGGGATAAGAATCAGCGGGATTTGGATTTTGATCCAGAAAGGGGAGCTTCATGTGCCGTTGTTAATGAAAATATTCGTTTTGACGATCTTCTTGTTACCGTTTTAGCTGAGTTTGAAATCAAAGCCAGTGCATCTACTTTGAAGCTCAGCTACAAATTGCCCTCTTAGGCAAGATCTGCCTCCTATTTTTATTAGGAACGATAGGCAAATTCATGTGATTATGAAAAAGTTTTCACATAATGAAGGAGGGATTTAGTTATGTGTCACTGTGGATGAGGTAATTTTTTTCATTAGATTTGATGTTTTTTTAATAAGTCTTAAACATTTAGTTTACTAAGTCAGAGAATTACTTTTCAGGGCCAAACAAGCTCAAATCAAAGGGGGATTGAAATTGGTAATGATGTTGAAGTTGTTGAAGGTGTTGAGAGTGTTACTGCTGGAGGCAACATTAACATTGTGCGCACTGCTCATACTTGTCATGTTTTGAATGAGGTACTTTTTCACTGGACTTTATGTTTTTTTAATAAGTCTTAACATTTAATTTACTAAGTCAGGGAATTTTTTTTCAAAGCCAAACAAGATCAAATCAAAGGGGGATTGGAATTGGTAATGATGTTGAAGTTGTTAAAAGTGCTAGAGTGTTACTGCTGGAGGCAACATTAACATTGGGCGCACTGCTCCTACTTGTCATGTTTTGAATGAGGTATTGGGTGCAAAGCTCCTACTTTGTTTAAATGTCAAAGTTTTCTAAGAGATCATAAATCTGTTTATATATTCAGAAAATTTGTCTTTCAGGTACAATCAAGTTCACATCTCGTAATCATGACAAGCACAATTGATGTTAGTAATGAAGGTGAAGTTCGTGAGAGTTCTACTGCTTCAGCCTTTACATGGTTCCAAGACAACATTAACATTGGTTGTAGTACTTCTACTGCTCCTTTGTCGAATGAAGTTCGTGAGAGNGGCGCACTGCTCCTACTTGTCATGTTTTGAATGAGGTATTGGGTGCAAAGCTCCTACTTTGTTTAAATGTCAAAGTTTTCTAAGAGATCATAAATCTGTTTATATATTCAGAAAATTTGTCTTTCAGGTACAATCAAGTTCACATCTCGTAATCATGACAAGCACAATTGATGTTAGTAATGAAGGTGAAGTTCGTGAGAGTTCTACTCCTTCAGCCTTTACATGGTTCCAAGACAACATTAACATTGGTTGTAGTACTTCTACTGCTCCTTTGTCGAATGAAGTTCGTGAGAATTCAAATATATTTTATAATTCTCCTGATCCTATAGGCCATATTCGGAGTGAGGTATTGTTGCGAAATCATTAGCTTTTGAATATCTTAGGAACCATTAGCTTTAATTTTTTTTACAAGCTGCCTTTTTAAAACCTTATAAAATTTATAAGCTTGCTTTTAAAACCTTATAAAATTCATAAGCTTTTTAAAACCTTATAAAATTTATAAGATTTATTTTAAAACCTTATAAAATTTATAAGCTTTCTTTTAAAACCTTATAAAACCTTATTTTTGAGATTTTTGCCTATGCAGAGGGTATCACATACGTCATCATTTAGTAGCAGTCGTTTTGCACAGCCGATTCGTCAAGTTCAACCTGTGAATGGCAGTGCTAGTTTTTCTTCAAATTCTGTTGGTACTAGAATTGGAGAGTTGTTTGTTGGGAAGAGATTCACAACCAAAAAATAAATGACAAGGTTCATGCAGTTGTTGGCAATGAAGCATAGTTTTGAGTTCAAAACTAAGAAATCAGACATAAGTCGGTATGTCATTCGTTGCATTGATGGGAGCTATTCCTGGAGATTACATGCAATTAGTTCTACTAGTACTGTAGGGAGTTTTATTGTCACAACGTATATTAGTGAGCACAATTGTGATTCTTCGTTGAGAAATGTTAATCATAGTCAAGCAAATGTGAAGACAGTGGGTAGAATGGTAAGTACCCATTTTGATGGAGGTAAGGATCCACTTAGACCAAGGTAAATCATACAGAAAATTAAGACTGATCATGGAGTTGATATCTCTTATGGTAAGGCGTGGAGAGCTCAAGAGTATGCAGTAGAATTTGCTAGGGGTTCAGCTGCTGATGGGTATGCGGAATTACCAAGTTGGGTTCACATGTTAAAATTGAAGAATCCCGGGTCTGTTGCTTATATTGAGGTTGATGAAGCTAGCAAGTTTAAATATGCCTTTGTTCCCTTTGGTGCATCAATTAGAGGGTTTAAACTGGTGAGGAAAGTTCTATGCATTTATGGTTCACATCTTAAAGCCAAGTTTAAAGGAACTTTGTTAGGAGCATCAGCTCAGGATGGCAACTTTCAGTTGTATCCAATTGTTTTTGCAGTTGTCAATTCTGAGAACAATCTGTCATGGAGTTGGTTTCTCAAATGCCTCAAGACAATTATTCCTGATGAGGATGACTTAGTTATTGTTTTAGATCGTGCACAGGTTATTGCGAATGCTATTTTGAGTAATTATCCTCTTGCTCACCATGGAATTTGTGTTTACCATTTGGGGAAGAATCTTGAAGCACATTTTAGGAATTCTGCACTTGTTGCAGTTGTTAAATAGGCAGCTTATGCTTACACCAAGCAGGAGTTTGATGTGTTGTCTAATGAGTTGAGTGAAGCTGATCCGAAGCTTTCAAACTATTTGCGGGAAATAGGTTTTTGTAGATGGACACGCGCCTATGCTCCTTGTAATCGGTACAACATAATGACACCCAATTTGGCCGAGTCTTTGAACGATGTTTAAAACGACTCGTTAGTATCCCGTAGTGTGTCTTTTTGACACAATTAGATCCATTATAACTAGGTGGTTTAATGACCGACGTGAGGAGGGTATTAAGCATATGCATCCAGTGACTAAAAATGTTGGGAAGAGAATGAAGGCTTCATATGATGGGTCTTCTCGTTGGTATGAGGTTGCTCCTATTAACCGTACTGAGTTTGAGGTGAAAGGAGATTTTCTTAAGCATGTTGTCAATCTGGAGACAAGGCAATGCACCATGTTTGAAATTGAAAGATTTCCCTGTGCACACGGAATTGATGCTGCAAAATCTTTTTAAATTTATAAGGTATGCGTTAAAACCTTGTAAAAGCGTTTAAAAACATATAAGCTTGACTTTAAAACCATATAAAAGTTCAAAAATGATTTTTTGAATACTAACAGGTGGATATTAACATACTCAGAGAGTATTTATCCCGTTGGAGATAAAGAATTTTGGGACATCCCTGCTGAAGTTGCGGCTTTTCGTTGTAGACCACCAACTACACGCATCCCTAGTGGCAGGCGGAAGAAGAACAAGATACCTGGCAAATACGAGAAAGGGAATGGGAAATCATACAATGGCAGCAGGTGTGGGAATTGCAGACAGAACAAAACTAACTGTGTGGTTCCAATTTAAATTTCTGTTTCAGCGGTACTGAGTTCAAGGAGTTGGAAGATTCATTCTTGGATTTTTACTTTTCATTTTGGTTTTTGCAACGTTTTGATTTTTACGAAATGTTTTGGATACATTAAAAAACCGTTTATTTCAAAAGCAGACGTGCACCATTTGTCTTCTAACTATGTTTACCACTTACCAAAATAAATAAATAACTTAGATCAAAGGTGATGTGTTTTGTTAGCAAATAAGTAACTTAGTAACATTACTTCAGGTAGATGACTTGACGCTATATTGCGAATTCAAAGATCTGTTTCATAAAATATAACATTTATTATAAATTCATAATATAACATAGTTTTTTTTGTTAATTATTGATCTAAAACATGTGGTTTTACAGTCTGTCCATGTAGACTACCGGCCTGTTTTTTCGTATCTTATCCATGCTGCCTACAAATTATGAACAAACAAATAACAGTCAGGTTGCTAGCCAATTATAAGCTTTTAAAAGCTTATAAAAGGTTTTACAAGGGTACTTACAGTGAGGTTCTTGGCGATTTGGTCTCCAAGATATTTTTGTCTCTCTGGCGCGGAAACGTTTTTGTTTGGATGTGTAAAAAGCATTGCGTTTTGATATATTCTTTTAATGTTGTGGGTGTTAAAATCAGGCTCCCAAACGGCTGTCTTCCAAAGAATCTGTAACATTAGTCATAGTTATTAATGTCACTCAATTAAGTGGTTATTAAAACATTAGGATCAATAACAAAAGATAATGATATAAACTTACATGTCTCAATGTGAGTAGTAAGGTACGTAAAGGCCTCAGAATGTTGTACTCAGGGTAGTACGCCCAATATTCAACAAGTTTATTAATATCTGAATAATCTTCTTTATCAGCTTCATCATCAGATATCATCACATACTCTGGCTCTGTGACTCTTCCTGCATCTTGTTTCTCCTGTGTACATATATGAAAACATAAATTATCTTTGTTTTTATGCTGAGTTATAAATTTTGCAGTAAAGCCTTATTAACCTCATTTTGTTGCGCCCTTGTATCATCTCTTTTGTTCTCTTCTTCAGCTCGTCCCTTACTCCGAGCTTTTTTAGGTGTTTCTTCTTTAAGTGATTCTTCACTCTGGCCCTCTTCCATCGGTTTTTCATCGTTGGTCTTGTTTGAACCTTGTTTTTGATGTGTGCGTTCCTCATGTGTACACATATAAAGAACATAAATTATGTTTTTATGGTGACTTATATTTTACAATAAAGCCTTTACAAACCTCATTTGGTTGCGCCCATGTATCATCTTTTATGTTCTCTTCTCCAGCTCGTGTATCTTCTTTAAGTGGTTCTTCACTTTGACCCTCTTCCATTGGGTTTTCATTGTTGGTCTTGTTAGACCCTTGTTTTTTATGTGTGATTTTCTCCTGTGTACAGATATAAAACTTAAATTATGTTTTTATGGTGACTTAAATATTTTACAATAAAGCCTTATAAATCTCATTTTGGGGCAATCCTATATCATCTATATTGTTTTCTTCTTCAACTGGTCCCTCAGTGCGAGCTTTTTCAGGTGTTTCTTCGTTAAGTTGTTCGTCACTGCAGTACTCTTCCATTGGTTTTTCATTGTCGTTCTTGTCATATTCTTCACCTTGATGTGTGGATTTCTCCTATTAGACCATAAGAAAAAAACTATGAGTACTATAAATCAACATACTAAATGATTCACGTATTATTTATAGTTTAAACCTCTTTTTTCTCAGGTTCTTTCATTCTTTCTTTTTCTTCTTCCGCTCTGTCTGCTCGAGGGTTGGGCTCATCTCAGGCTGCAAATTAGTTAGATTTTTTGTCTTATAATATTTATTTTATAAAAGCATCTCTTCTTTAACCCTTACCTCTGTTCAGAAATTATTTCAACATCGTCATTGAGTTCTGTCCGGGGTGCAGTAGCTTGAATACCTTCTTCCACCGTCTACAACATATACAGTAACAGGTTATTCATGTTCTTATGCAAAATCTCTTTTTGGTTAACTCTCACCTGCTCTTCATAAACTATTTCATCATCGTCACTGAGGTTGTTTGAATATCTTCTTCCATCGTCTGCAAAACATATACATTAGAGTTTATACATATGATTTTATAAAGGTTTTATTTCTTATAAAACAATCTAAAAGGTTATAAAACAAGAGCTTACCTCATTGTTTATGTCTTGACCTTTTTGTTAGGTATCACTATTGATTCCCAAATGGTGCTCAATTATTGACAATCTTCCATTCATAAGATTGCACATCTTCAATGCTTTATCTAATTTACCATTCAATAGGTCTTTTTCAGCATTTCTGCTCTGCTCCGGTGTTGTCCCACTCTTTTGCACTAGATGAGTTGTGGGTGTCCTATTAGGGATTGCATAGCGTGTAACGATTGCAAAAATTGGGGGATTGATGTTGTCTTCTTCAATCCATTCTTCAATGTTCACCCATCCTTGAATCCAATCTTCCTTTCTTAGCACTAGTCCTTTTTTGAGAAGTGTATCAAGATTTACCATTTTTTCATCTTCTGGTTGTTCAACCATATTATTGAAATCTTCTGGGTCTCCAATAACATGAGTCACAGTAACCTGACAAAAAACAAAAACAAACATTAACATCTTACAAGGTTATTTTTTCTAGATGTGCTTATAAACTTTTAAAATTTATAGAGTTTTTAAAAATTTTATAACGTTTTAAAAGCAAGCTTATAAATAGACTTAAGATTTTGTACCTTTATTCCTTCTTCTTTCTCTGTCACCCTCTTCTCATTTGTTACTGCAGTTGATACCCAATGTAACATCAACGAGAATTGGCTGGCTGTAGAAGTGCCTTTGCTACCAAATTCGAATCCTAATTCCTCAATGGAACATAACAACCAGAACTGAATTGCCATCAGAAATCCTGACA
The DNA here is from genome assembly GCA_900406295.1 of Aurinia saxatilis. Taxonomy (NCBI): domain Eukaryota; kingdom Viridiplantae; phylum Streptophyta; class Magnoliopsida; order Brassicales; family Brassicaceae; genus Aurinia; species Aurinia saxatilis. The sequence goes on along the minus strand of OVAP01000324.1, from coordinate 22,087 downwards.
TATTGTATTGCGTTTTTGTCAATTTTGATTCCGTTACACTTTTCACAGAAGTGACAAGCTCACTGTATGCAATCCGAGCCCAAGGTTGATTGCAAAACTCTTTGAAATCACTAGCTTTCTCCAAATTTCGGACTGGTATTTTGGTATTTGGATTTCTTCCTATCAGGATTCTTTCAACCAAAACCAAAGCTCCTACTCGAATTCTTTCTTCATCTGTCATTTCTGCACCATTCTTTACCAATTTTTCAGAAAGCATAGTTAAAATCATACCTTTCTTCACCCATTCATCTCTCTTTTTTTGTTTCTTTATTACAAGACTTGATGAAGATTTATCAGTGGGGAGTCCTGTAATAAAAACAAACTCTCTCAACGAAAAGCGCATAGGCTGTTCTTGAAAACAGAACCACAATTTCTCTTGTGATGTCTCAATCCTTCTGCAGAGGATGTGATGAAGAAGGGATCTTGAAAACTGAATGTCTTTCATTAACCCGATTCTGATTACTGGACCCAGGAATGATTCTTCCAACTTCTCGAACTCGGTTTTGCTTAGTGCATTATGAACTAAGGTCACCCATTTTTCTTCCTTAGAATATCGATTTATTCTCTCGAGATTTCTTTTTGATTCCGTTCCGGGTGTCAAAACCCTCTTAGGTAATCTCAGTTTCTTTAGAGTTTCGTGAGACATCTATAAACACCAAAAAAGACAATAATGGTATGTCATTATAAACTGTTTCAAAATCTTATAAAAACAATGATGAGGCCAACACGCGCAACCAGTTCATAACATCAATTATAAACCTTTAAATACCCATATATTCAAACATATTCAAAATTTTGAAACCCGTAAAACGCTTCAAGTGATTCAAACCTTCAAAGTTTCTAAATATTTGCAAAATGAAGTTGAAGAGAGAGCGAGAGACAGATAGAGAGAGTGAAAAAGATGTAATTTTGATAGATAAGAATGAGTACTTACTTCACCAAACCACTAAAACACACAATTTTCTCTGATCGGTCTTGAATCCTATCAATTTCTCCAAAAACTTTTTGTATTCTCCCCTAGATTTTTCTNCCAAGAGTGGTGAAAGCGAACAGTTTTTTTCTCACTGTCCCAATAAAAAATGGACGCTTTCTGTTTGGGCTTTAATAAAAATGGGCATGTGTGTTTTATAAGCTTTTAAAAAGGTTGCAAATGGGCCTGTTTTATAAGCGAAAAGTTATGTGTTGAAAACTATCAATTTCTTCAACTTCCTCTCATTCATTCAAATTTTCAGGGAAAGTCGTGTGTGTTGGAAACTGTAAGCAAGAGACGTGTCTTTTAATATCTATAAACTGTCAGACCTTTCAACTTCCTCCCATTCTCCATTCGAAATCTCTGAGTCTCACAAATCTCACAAACCAAAAGTTCTTTGCCCCTTCTGTTACTTTTCGTTTTCATCTTTTGGTCTTGATCAATCTTCTCTGTTGACTCTTTTCCTTCTTCTTCCTTCTACGATATGGATAGAATCAGTACTTTACCAGATGATGTACTGATAAAGATATTGTCTTATGTTCCAACAAAAATGCGTATAACGACTAGCGTTTTGGCCAAACGCTATGATCATCTTTGGAAGTACGTCACCACTCTCCAATTTGTTTGCAGAGAAGAAGAAGATTCCGAGCACTCAGGTTGTTTCTTAACGTTACTCTGCCATTATATCCAAGTCCGGAAATCAAAAGGTTTGTGATCAAGTGTTTTGGTGGCCTTTCCATTCCTGAAGATTTAAAGAAATGGGTTGAATTTGCAATAACTCGTAGAGTAGAAAAGCTTGTAATTGCCTATGATAGTTATGTGGAGATGAGGAGCCTTTTGCCGAACAGCTTGTACTATTGCAAATCCCGTGTGAGTTTAGATCTATATGGTTCGTTTATTTTCTATATCCCTGATGATGCTTCTCTCCCCTCTTTGCATTTTCTGGAACTCAATGAAGTGCTTGCCTTAACAAAGCAACGACTTGTTCTCTGTTTGTCCCGCTCTAAAAAATCTAGTTTTGGGGTTGAAAGATGAGACTGAAACAAGATATTCTGTTGTTCATCCGTCTTTCATGAGATTACATATTCGTATGGCAATAACTTTAAAATTGATAGAGATACACACCCCTCCTCTGAAGTGTCTCCTAATCAATGCTACTAGCACGCCCATCACTACTGACAACATGCCTAATCTAGAAGAGGTAAAAGTAAATGTTGGACCCGATGGTAGCATCAATACTCTCATCCAAGGAATCAGATCGATCAACAAACTTACAATATGTGTTAATCAAGTAAGTAGTTTCAATCTATCTTCTCATTCTCTTCATTTTTGTGCATAGAAAAACGCTGCCTATATTCTTTCTATTTTTTGCATTAAGGAAATGGATTTTTTTTATGCTTCCTTCAACAATCTCAAACACCTGATGCTATGCGACTGTGGGAATGCCGAAAAGAGTGTCCATTTCCTGCTGGCTTCTTCTCCCAGCGTTAATCGAATGAAGGTTAGTTTCTTACAATATAAATTTTTTTTTGTGTTTTTAAAGAACTGATTAATTGATTTTTCTTTTGATNTGGCTTCTTCTCCCAGCGTTAATCGAATGAAGGTTAGTTTCTTACAATATAATTTTTTTTTTGTGTTTTTAAAGAACTGATTAATTGATTTTTCTTTTGATTTTTTTTTTTATCTCAACACCATGTTTGAATTTGTCCAGAGTTTTACATGATAAGGTACATACCTTTGTGTACGTATCAGAATCTACAATCTTTCATTTGGCTGAAATATGAAGGAATACCACATGCTAATCCTGTCTTGCGTAAACTTCGGGGAAAAGCTTTGATTTTAGAGACCATAAGCATCTCGTTCAGTGAAACTTGTCCTGCAATAGATGCTTTGATAGAGAGTTTGGAAAGCATTCCACCAACATCTGGAACATATATGCGATCTGCAAATTGAATACCCTGGCGAATATTGAGTACTTGTATCTTCATCGTTGTTCAAACTTTGTTGTTTTATTCTAGAATTTTACTAAGATGTGCTAATAACATTTGGATAATAGGTTTATATACTTTTATAACGTTTTAAAATACTCTAAACCTTTTTTATAAGGTTGGATAAGAAAAGTAAAGGTTTTATAAAGTTTTATAAAATTTCAAAACCCTTTTATAAGGTTTTATAACTCAGATCTAATCGTTATTATATGTTTTAAAGTTTTAGATCATATGCTTCTATGAATTTCACAAAGATTACAATTCAAACCATGATATACGCATCAACATTCTTTTTTCAAAAAGTAGCCACAAAGATTACAATTAAAACCACGACAAACACAGTAGAAAAGAGAATGGGATAAACCTACTAAACTCACCACCAAAAATGAAACATTTAACTTAAAAGTTCAGTGAAGCAGAAGATATGAGTGAAATTGGAATCTACATCGTTAAAAACACCCAAAGCTAGGGATTTCTGTGAGGAAGACAAGAAATGCGAATGAGGAAGATAGAAGAAAAGAAACATTATGTTTCTAGTTGTTTTGTTTCGGTTTGGTTCTAATTTCGTAGCCTCAATTGGTTTGGTTTTTCCCGGTTTTAATTCCGCAGCTTCTGTGTAACCACGTCATTAAGATTGAAAGTTTTTCATTATCACCAGCAGTTCTCTCGCCAAGATGCTCACACAGTTTTTCATTAATGATTGTCTATATCACAACCATAAATGTTTTGATAAGAAAAATTAATGTTTTATAAAGTTTTATAAGGTTTTAAAATATTTCATAACTTTTTTTATAAGGTTTTATAAGTTAACATCTTCAAACACTTGATGTTCTAATACAATTTTTAAGTTTATTAAGTTTTTATAAAGTTTTATAAGGTTTTAAAACATTCACGCATATACCCATTCGAGTTTAATAAGCATACTATGCCAAGAGAAAAATACATTCAGTTCCAACAGATAAGTTAAGAGAGAAGGGGAAGACAAAAATGTGCCAAGAAGTAACAGTTAAAGCAACAAAATACAAAAAAAAAAAAACTAATGAACATAACACATAATCATTAATAATCGAGGTATTCAATTTGGAGGTTGTAGTTATTTGATGCTGGTGTAATATTCTGTAGTTCCTTNAAAATGTGCCAAGAAGTAACAGTTAAAGCAACAAAATACAAAAAAAAAAAAAACTAATGAACATAACACATAATCATTGATAATCGAGGTATTCAATTTGGAGGTTGTAGTTATTTGATGCTGGTGTAATATTCTGTAGTTCCTCGACCAAACTATCAATTCCAGAACAATTGATTATGAATGAGATGCTTAGCGTCCTTAACGTCGAAGCTTTTTCCAGTAATTTACGCAAAACATATTCAGCATGTGGTAGTCCTTCAAACTTATTCCAAACCAATGTTTGTAGATTCTTGAATGTACAATCGGGAATAAACTTTAGATTGCAGAAAAAGAAACGAATTCGCGGATGCTACTGACATTGAGGAAAAACATCAACATAAGAATCATAATGTGGATTAAAAAAAAAAATTGTGTTGTAAGACACTAACCTCTGTTCGACAGATTTCTAGTGTTTCTACGTTGGGAGAAGCCACCAGCAAAAAATAGGCATTCATATAAGCATTTCCAGAGTCACATAACTTCAGATTTTTTAGATGATTGAAGGTAGTGTCAGTAAAATGCATTTCCTACATGTAAGAAATAAAAAGAGTATAAGGGACAAGGTTCTATGCACGACTATGAAGAGAATTAGAAAGATAGATGGAAACTACTTACATCAGAAACACATATTGTAAGTCGCTTGACAGATTTCATTCATTCGATGAGAGTATGGTTATTATCATCTATATGAACCATTAGAATGGCCTCCTATAGACTAGGAATATTCTGAAATAACACTATCGCTAGTAGAATTGATGTCCATACACTTCATACCAAAAGTAAAAATCTCTAACAAATGTAAACCTATTGCTTTACGAATTTTTAAAGACCGCAACGTCCTGTGAATAACAGTATATACAGTTTCTATCTCATTATGAAAACCCAGAGCCAGGTGTTCAAGAGCAAGGCAAATGGATATAAACCGTACAAGGCCTTCTCTTGTTAAACCCAACACATCAACAAGTTCCAAAGAACGCAGAGAGGGTAGAGAAGCATCATCGGGAATGTAAAGGAAAAACAAACCAAGGAGCGATAAACTCATAAGTGAGTTGCAAGTAAACAAACTATTCGGCAATATATTCTCTTCTGTTTTAGTGTCATACATAACCAAAAGCTCTTCTACCTGACTAGAAACTGCAATATCAACCTTTTTTTTAATCTTCAGGATTAGAAAGCGCACTCCAAAACCTGATGACAAAATTTTTGATGACAGAACTTTTGTAGGATGGCAGAGTTCGGTTTAAAAACAACCTAAGCTCCTCGGAATCATCATCATCACAACCAACAAACCGAAGATTATCAACGTACTTCCAAAGATTCTTGTAACGTTTTGCCAAAACGCTTGTGGATATACAAACTTTTATTGGAACAGAAGATAAAATTTTTATTAGGACATCATCTGGTAAACGACTGATGTTGTCCATATCGATAGTGAACAAAGAAGAACTTTGATTTTGTGAGACTCAAAGAACTTTGTTTCAGAGATTCGAATGGAGAATGAGAGGAAGTTGAAGGGTTTGACAATTTATAGATATTAAAAGACACGTCTCCTTGTTACAGTTTCCAAAACACACAACTTTTTAAGTACAGTTTTGGAAAACGGTTTTGGGAATCTCTTTAAATTCTCTGCACCAATAAAACTTGTGCCTTTTCAGTGATTACTCTTTGGGGGTGGCATGTAAAATTCTCAAAATTTTAAACTTGTGTCTTTAAACTTGTGCCATTTTGTGGATTGGAAAGGCACCCATTCAGATTTATTAATAGCAATCAACTTTTCATTTTCCTCTGGTCTATCTTAAGGACTCTTAACATTTCTTTGAAACAAAGAGTTCAATTTTTCAAACAGAAAAGGTAGACACAGTATGACAAGGGCTTCAATTAACTCCCATTTGAAGGATCTTCAGAGATTTCCTTCCAATTACTAGAGCGCAGGTAATCTCCTTAAATATCGCATTTTATGTTGTTTTCTCTTTTCAATCTGACCTGTAATTTGATGAAAATGTTTTTGTGAATCCTTTTAATTAGGTCCTGTCGCCAATGATTTTTTTCATTGGGAAGCACAAATACTGGGGCCACCCGGTTCTCCTTATGAAGACGGACTCTTCATTTTAAGAATCCATTTTTCTGCAAATCATCCGTTTACAACGCCAAAGGTTTGTTCTTTTTTCAAAGACTTCATATTTTGTAATTTTTTTTCTAATTTTGTTAACTATAAACATTTCAGTTTTATTTCCAAATAAGAATCTACCACCCAAACATCTCCAACAGGGGAACAATTTTTCTTAAAATGCTCAGGAATTTAGACTGGTCTCCAAGAACTACTGTTTCAGAGGTTCTATGTAGCATTTTCGACTTGATGAAAGCACCACATGTACATGCTGATGATGACGTCGTGGTTTCAGAAATTGCTGCCCTTTATAAGGATGATCGTGACCGGTTTGTGGAGATTGCCCGCCGTTGGAACAGAGTCCATGCTACGCCCATCTAGTGTCTTTTTCAACATTAAATTTTGTTGCTTTAAATGTTAGTTCTTGGCACAACTTTGTCTTTTGTTGGAATGCAATACATTTTTCTCTCGACTTTTTGTATGCTTTTATGACACTCGTATGGTTGTAATGTGAGAATGTTTTATAATCTTTTAAAAAACCTTATAAAACTTTATAAGACCTTATAAACAAAGATGTGTGAGATTTTCAACAAAGTACATGTTAAACCATATGAGTTTAATAAACATACACACAAGCATATGATCTAAAACTTTAAAACATATAATAACGGTTAGAGGAGATTAATAAAAATGTTAAGAAATATTTTAAAACCTTATAAAACTTTCCAATTCTTATTAGAACATCTTAGTAAATCAATATAAATTTGATTCTAGAATAAAACAACAAAATTTGAACAAGAAGAGGTTTTGTGAAGATAAAAGTACAACTTGCAGGGGAAATTAACAGGTTTACAACTCTGCAAATATAGCAGCTGCTAGTTTTTTCCCTAAAGTTCCCAATTTTGGCTTCTGAAATTTTGGATAAATCAGGGATGTTCAGTGCATAGCACTCAGTGATCTTCATCATGTAGATAACATTATCTTCAAGCTTCGTAACCTGTTTCAAAACACAAAAAATGTTAGGAAACATACATTTTTTTATCTTTGTTAACACGTGTGTCTTTACTTTTACCTGTGGTCCTTTTTTGTCTAGAGTCAATGTAAAAGCTGAGACATCTGCAGGTTTCTCAGTTATCTTTTGGACAATGTAAGGCAAAACACGGCAGTATGCTGTCAAATACTTCTTTTTAACAGCATCTGAATATTCCGAAGAAGCCACATCCAAAAATGTTACTGCCCTCCTTGCTAAGTTGATGCAGAGTAGTGACCAATATTTTTCCTTCAAGCACATGGGGGCGTAGACAGTGTTGATCGTTAGGCCAAAATCATACTTCTCAAACTCTTCTTCAGTATATACATACATATATGTGCATGTGGCTAACTAAAAAAAAGTGTCGTCGATAGTTTTCAGAAACGACAAATCAACTATAAAACACTTTTTGTTCGTGTAGAAGTCTGGATGCTCATCCATGCGTTGCTTCAATAAGCTAATAAAAGCTTCAACATGCTATTAATCACATCGAGGAACAGATATTAGATTGTTATTTTTTAATATGCAAAATTGTTTATCAAGAAAAAGAGCATAAAAATATACCAATTCAGTAATCAATTTGCCTGGAGTCTCTAGAGTTGTAAACAACCATGAATCTATGTTGTTTTCTGCAATTTCAAATGCCCTACATAGACAAAAACATTGTATTTATTTCAAAGATAGTAAATGGGGATAGTTAACATTATTTATAAAAATCACTAGAGGACATGAAATCTTACTTCTTTTTCCTTGAACTCTTCCATTTGGATAGTGTCTCCATCCTTTCTTCATCAACCGCTGCAAAGGAGTACATCAGAGGATGTTTCTTCTTTTCACCTGTGAATGGATGTTGAGTATGCATTGAAGGCATAGTGCCTCTCTGGCTACGTCTGGTTTCAAAATTGACATCAAGGTTTTTGTTTGTTTTGGGTTTGTTTCTCTGCTGCTGCAAAAAAAAAAAAAGTGTGGAAAGTTCTTATAATACTTTTTTAAAACTTATAAAACGTCATAAACCTGTTTAGTTGGATATATTCTAACCTCTTTTTCCCCTTCATAAACTCTTTTTCTCCAACTCGGCTGTTGTACTGTGCTTTTTTCAATCTCTACAGGAACATAAAGAAAACTGGGCATATTTAAAATATTTAAAAGCTTATAAAACGTGTTTAAAAAGTAAGAAACTTGTTTAGTTGGATATATTTTAACCTCTTTTTCCCTTTCATTAACTTTTTTTCTCCCGCCTCCCTTTTGTACTGGGCTTCTCGCAGTCTCTACAGGGACCTAGAAAAAGTTACACTAATTAGCAAAATTTTCTAAAGTTTTTATGTAAAGGTTCTTAAAAAGTAAGAAACCTCTTTCTTTCTTTCGTTCATTTTTTTCTTCTGTGGATCTTTTCCAGTGGACTAGTGGCATTTTCTATAGGAATCTAAACAAAACTTAAAACTATTTAGCTAATAATTCAAAATAACTATTTATTTGGATGTGGAACCTGTTTTTTAAAGAATACCTTCTTACTGCTTTGTCCGACATTTTTGCCCTTTTGATTCTTATTCTGAACAGGTTCTTCGTGACTATTGTCAGAGAAAATATTGAAATTTGGAGTATCAAAATGTGGAGTATCCTACAGGTGGTTTTTTGTATATGAACAAAGATTAGTTTCCTAATTATAAACAAAAAATCAAAGATTAGTTCTTTTTCTAGTTATATACTTTTTTTCTCTCTTTGTATTAACATTAAGTTCATCCTCCTCATAAACATCACTTTCACTACTCTGTTCATTATCTGTTTCATCTGCAGGATAGCTCCCATCTTGAGTATTTGGTTGACGATCAGGTTCTTCAAATGGGCTGTATTTGGTATCATCATCAACAAAGCCATCATTTTCTTTCGCAGTAGTCTCATCATCATCACCTTCTTTTGTAATCTGCATTATAATGATTCAAGACAATACTATCAAACATTCTTCAAAATATTGTTGTCATAAAAAATTCACACACTTACATCTTCTTGCCTCTGTTCTTCATAATCATTATGTTCTCTCTCATTCTGCAAATACAAGAGGCAGTATAAAATGTTTTAAAAGCTTATAAAACATTTAAAAGTATACAAAAACAAGCAGAATCCCATCAAGTTTTAAAAGATTTTTGTCATCACTACTTAATAAATTCACACACTTACAATATTTGTCTCTGTTATTCATAATCATTACCTTCTCCCTCATTCTGCAAATACAATCGAAAACTGGATCTAAGCTGATCTTGCAACAGGCAATATAAAATGTTTTAAAAGCTTATAAAACCTTCAAAACAATCTATGATGTTACCTGGTCATTTCTTCTGATTTTAAGAACATGCTCTATTACTTGAATTCTTTTATTGAAGTCTTCAAGTAATTCGATTATTAAATCCAGCTTCTGGCTTTCTGTTAAAGATTTTCTCCTTGCATTTCTTACATGTTCTTCTCCAACTCCCTGGAGAGCATCATAAACTTTCACATTACCAATTTCCCAATCTCTTTTTGTTAGCGTGTAACCTTTAGACACAATTTTCATGACTTCCAAGAAACTGGTGTGTTCGCTGTGTGGATTAGGAATCAAATATTGATATTCATTGGGATTACCAACAATCATCTTAACTTCAACCTGCCATTTTCATAATAATCCAAAAGTCATTCAAAGCAACAAAGATTTTTTTTATAGAAAAGTAATATTAAAAACTTGCCTTATCCATTACTTTCAATTGCTATTATGTCCGAAAGTGTTGGCGGCGTAACATTGATGAATTGCAAGCAAAAAGGAATTCAGTTGGTGTTCTTGTTGCAAATGTGCTCGCCAAGAAAGGCAATGAACTCAGAGCCCAAAACGTTAGAGCCATCGAAAACCCTTTAACAAAGTATTGTTACTTTTCCAAACTTGATGTTGTCAATCTTTTCACATTTTTTGCGAGGATTTCATAACCCATTTTCCCCCATGGTTGGCTGCAATACTCTTCAAAATCATGAGCAAAGCATAAACGAGATTTTGGTATCTTCTCCGAAGAAGCAGTGGCAAGTAGAATTCCTTCTACTAGAATGACAGCACAAAGGCATAGTTTCTCGTCGTCATCTGTTGGTTTGGATGTCAAGCGCTCAACTAAATCAGAAAGAAAATATTTGTCTCCTTCAGTCCAATAATAAGGATCTTTAGATTTTCCTTTCCCTTTCCTTTGCCTCTCAGTTCTTCGTTCTTCACACAGGACACCTGTATGGCGGATAAAACATTTTTAACCACTCTTTTTAAAAGCTTATAATTTTTAGAAGCTTTTTTAAATAGTTTATAATTTATAGAAGCTTTTAAAAACGTATAAAAGTTGTAAAACATTATTAAAAAGTTTAAAAAATATTTGTCAAAGAAAATTATGAATATTTATAAGATTTTAAAACATATTGCAAAAGCTTTAGAAATACCTGTAGCATGAAAGAATTCCCTTAATGAGAATATCATTGGCTGGCTTTTAAACCGAAACCACAAATCTTCTCCGCGTGTAACGATTCTTCTTTGCATCAAGAAATGGAATAGCTTTCCCGGGAACTTTGGTGGTCCACCTCTAAAAATTTTGGATTATATGGCGAAGAAAAGAGGTTTCTAATTTTCCGAACAATTGNAAGAAATGGAATAGCTTTCCCGGGAACTTTGGTGGTCCACCTCTAAAATTTTTGGATTATATGGCGAAGAAAAGAGGTTTCTAATTTTCCGAACAATTGTGCTCCTAATGCCTGTGAGAAAGTTGTGACTAGCTTAGGAGTCATGTAAGTTGAAATCTGGACATTTGTTTTTGGCACTGAACCAATCTGATAGATTAATTGAGGCAGCTCAAACGATTCTTCTAAAGACTCACCCATCTGTACACACATAAAACCATAAACACAAATTCATAACCAACAAAAAGATAGACAAATCACATGAAATCGGCAAAGAAACACAAAGCATAAACATAAATATCTCAAAACGTTCAAAGCATATGTTAACTCTTATCAAACAGTGATACAACAATCCCAAACATTCTAAACTGTACAAAAGCCAAAATCAGAGACATTACAGTCCACGCCAATCGTCCACGCTAATCGTATTTTTAAAAGCTTTTAAAACCATCCAAAGAAGAAAAATCTGATGAAAAAAGATGGATTAGGTTCAACGCCATCTTATTTTTTGAAGAACAAGTATTAGGTTCAATGCCAATCTAACTTTTAAAAGCTTATAAAACCATCAAAGGTTACGCTTACTCTTATCAAACAGCGACACAAAAATTCCAAATATTCTTAACTGTCCAAAAGCCAAAAGCAGAGACATTATAGTCAATGCCAACCCTATTTTTAAAAGCTTTTTAAACCATCTGTATGAATCCAACCCTAGAAGAAACATCTGATGAAAAAGAAGCATTAGGTTCAATGCCAATCCTATTTTTTGAAGAACAAGTATCAGGTTCAATGCCGACTAACTTTTAAAAGTCTATAAAACCATCTAAAAAACAAAAAATGCTTGAAAGAAAAAATATTAATATTCATGTTTATGGAAGAGAATAGTGAACTATGGATCTGAACTATGTCAATCCGATCTCTAAAACCATCTAAACATCCAAAATATTCAAAGGAGAATCAATAGTATCAATGTCAATCCAACTTACAATACAGGAGCTTGAAAGACAAAAGCATCATGAGATCAATACACAAAAACTTAGATCCCCAAATACATAAACAAAACCCTAAATCGTTCACTATAATCTAATCTAAAAGAAATAAGAGAAATTAGAAACATAAATCATCGATAAGAAACACCTACTTGATTCTCATCGCCGGTGAAAGATCCCCAAAATCCTGATTATACCTCGCATCGTCGATACTCAACGTCGGTTCTCTCCTCCGCTGCAGGAATCGAAGGAATCGGATCCTAATCGAAAGAATCAAAAGATTCGCCGGTGAAGGAATCAAAGGAATCAAAGGATTCACCGGTGAAGGAATCGAGAAAGAGAAATAAAGGGAAAAAGAGGAAAAAGAATGATTAATAAGGGGGGCCAAAATGTCTTTTGGTTTTTTGTTATGGCGAAAATATTTTTTGTAACTACCATATTTGACAAGAATATGGTTGATAGCAATATTATTTATCACCAAATACACATAACCTGCTTAAATGATTAAATGTTGGGTGTCAATTAGGGCCAACGAAAAACAAATGACTCGGATCGGACCTAGACTTAAAAGTCCAACTCGAGTTTTTTTGGGCTAGGTGAATTAGAACTATAGAATTTCACGGGTTTGATCCAACTGGATTCGGAGAGATCAAAAGTACGCTCAAAATTTTGTTTGTGGATTTGGTGAGCTTGTATGGTGTATGTAATGTTCCGAGCATTCCGTTAACTTTAGTCACATTAGATTATAAAAAGTATTGCTTCACATGAGTGCTATAATTTTATATCACAGTTGGTTGAAATTTTATACAATTTATTTGGTATTAAACTTTTAATTTGAAATTAAGTTTTATTGGATCAAAATATATTAGTAATTTTTATATTTGAATTCACTCGTTATTATAAAAGCACATGTTTTTCCATGTTGTAGCAAATCTAATATAATTTTCAAGTTTTATACATTAATTAATGTTCAACAAATACATAAACATAAAATAATTTGTTGGAATATATTTTTATTCTGTTTTGAGGAGAAAAAATCCGAAAAATCATTTAGTTTTGTCTAGATCGGACTTTCAAATATAAGAACCAAATTTTAAATGGCCAGGGCGAATAGAACAGATTTTGCGAGTTTCGGATGGGGCCAAACTAGGTCGATTGACATTGAGTGAAGACGTATGCTTATATTTGGTCAACAAAAGTATAATTACTTTTATGTATTATATATTGAAATATTTAAACATTAGTAGCAATATACATTCCCTACTGATAAATTTTGAATACCAACCTTTGTTTGTGGCAAAAAAGGTAGTGTTATTGTTGGCCTTCTTTGAATGATTTTTTGGAGTTGCCTAAAATGTTTTCATGTCTTAGATCTAAGAAGTCACACATGACATTCAAAGATATATAAAGCACATCGTACATGATTACTTATTCTGGCAACTTCCGTCATACATGATTGACAACGTCTTTCCTTAAACTCTCTGGTATATCTGGAAAGAATGGAATGATAAAATCTTCAATGACTTTGATCGAGATCCTCAAGACGTAATACTTTTGGCAGAATTGGAGGCTCTCTCATGGGAGTGTGCTCGCCCTAGCGCCTTCGTTAACATGATCCCCTCACTTTTGTTTTTTTACGGCTCCTGGACTGCTGCCGACAACCTCTCTAGTATAGGTTGGTACCATGATGAACGCGACACATGCGTATTTATGGGAGCTCAAAACGTTCGACGTAGTCTATCACACCTCCACGCAGAAGTGGAGACCTTCTCTGGGCTATACTGAGGACGCTCGATCATCACAATCTTGAAGTATCTTTCGGTACAGATTCATAGGAGTTAGTAAGGATGGTGTCTTCTCAAACAGAATGGCCAGATTTCTCGACCTATCTGGAGGACGTCACACAATTGAAGAGTAATTTCTCCAGCTTCTCATTATTTTATACCTCGTAGCTGCAATACCAAAGAGGATGCCCTCGTACACAATGTCATGATTTACTCACATGATGTTAATGATGTACTACCGGCTTGACTAATCCATCCGATTTAATACCAAAGAGGATGCCCTCGTACACAATGTCAGGATTTACTCACATGATGTTAATGATGTACCACCGGCTTGACTTATCCATCCGATTAAAAAAAAACATCGTTTTGTTAAAACAAAACTAAAATGATAATCAAAACAACTCGTAGTTCATCTATGAAAAATGTAAAATTTTACTAATAAACCTAACATTAAATGTTAAATTTGAGAAATATATGTGATTTTGACATGAAAACGGTTATTTTCACCATTTTTATAATTCCAAAGTACTTCCGAACAATAAAATGAAAATGACCCAAACGAACTATTTTTGGCCAATATATTTTAATGCTAGATAATTCCTATTATGTAAAATATATTGGAATAAAATTTTAAAACATTATTGGATATCATATACATTCACTATAGATGAATTTGGACTCCCTACTTTGTTGAATTTACGAGTTATATATATAAAAAGTAACTTATCACAAACTATATCTTTTTTTACCTTTTTATAATCACTTAACAATATAAACATTTAAAATGGGTTGAAACCATTTAACTTTAACCCTAATGTGTCGGGATTTCTTACACTAAAATCTATTAAATTTAAAGAGTATTTAAGCGGTTTTTTATAAATTATAATCAAAATCATCGTGCATCAAATGTAATTGTTCGCAACGCCTTTGTGTTGCAGCAAAAAAAGGATGAGTGATAAACTGGAAGTTGGTCACTAGCAATTAAGAAAAGTGGATCCTTTAAGAATAAACATTTAATCTCTCCCGAGGCGAAAGTTAAAGCGACCTGCAAAATCAATTTCGACAGCCACCGACATGGTGGAAGTCTCACAGCTCCTCTTATCTATTCAACGCCTTGAAGATCCACTCTTCCTTACCTCTCTTCTCCGTCCCCATGGACCCATCACTCACCGATTCGACTATAAGCTTCAAACCTCTCCCGTGGCCGTCCCTCCCGGATCTGCCCCTCCTGTGGCTGTCCATGTCGCTATTCCTCCAGCCCGAACCGTAGCTCCCTCTTCCTCACCATCCCCTTCTCACTACGGCTCCTATATTGAGGAGATGGGTGTGGAGAAAGTTCAAGCTTCCCCATTCGTACCGAGTTTGGGAGCTTGGGGAAAGCCACTCCACTTTACTCCTCCTCCTTCTTCGGTAGATGCTTCTACACTGTGCAACTCTCTAAGGCAATGGCCAATGCTCTCGGGCCAGCGAACAAGCAAGAGGGAACAACAGGATAACGTACCAAAGATGCCTAGCCCTGACTCATTCTCAAGGCAAATGGCTCCCCTAGGTTTCCTTGGGCACCAAAGCTTAATCAATCTCAGAGGAATCTCTTCAGAAGAACAAAATCAACATACATGGTGGATGGAACCCCCAAGGTATCCATTCCTAGTTCTCTCCTTCTCCATGGTCCCCAGAATAGAAAGGAGTATGTCATAGGTCAGTTGTATAGATGTGTGCTTCCTTCAGGTTGATTAACCCATGCCATAGTTAATAGGCTCTGGGTAGGAAAGGAAAGATTTTTTCTAGGAAGTTGGGGGAATCGTCTTACTTGTTCCATATCCCTGATGAACAGACACGCTCTTGGATTCTCCAACGGGGCCTATGGCATATTGACAGTTGTCTTATGTTTGTTGCTCCGTGGACCTCATCCCCATCTTTAGCCATTCCTGAGATCACAACAACTCCAGTATGAGTTACTCTTAGAAATATTCCTAATGGTCTTTATTCACTATGGGGGATTTAGTTCACTAGATTCTGGTGTAGGTGAACCAATCACAACCCACAAACCTTGTATAGATCCTACGTAATTATGTGTAGCCAAGATATTGGTAGAGGTGGAACTTGACAAACCCTTATGACAACGTGTAGCGGGAGAAGACTCGGAAGGGACAATCTCTTTAGTTAATGTAGAGTATGATTGGATCCCTAGACATTGTGGCAGGTGCAGTTTGCTCGGCCATAAAGAAACGAAATGTCTCAATGAATCTCTAAAAGAGACAAACCCCATTGAGGCTGACGCCCCCTACAGTTGTTTCTGCTTCAGTTGCCATTACCCACAATGAGCACATTGTTGTGGAAAACTAATATGAGGATGTTCCCGATACTGCTTTGGTAACAACTGTTAATATTTCTCCTGAGGAATTGGCCACTACTACTACTCTTTTGCCCATATTTGTTCATGCAGATTTATCTATCCCAAAAGAAGTCAACCAACCTAGTTCCAGTTTGGAAGCAATTGCTACGGACAACAACATTACTACCACTGAGTTCACTAACACTCATGCGGATCAAACAACACATCAACCCCCGCCTGACACTGATTCTCATCGCATTAGCTCAGACAATGAAAATTCTGAGTTTGTGCCAAATAGGGATGTTGACCATGGTGTTTATGGAGGGTATGCGTCAGACCCTTATGGGGTTCAAAGGGCAAGAGGAAGACGGCAAGTCAAGCTTTTGCAGAAGGTGCAAGGCATGGAGTGGATCACGGTATGTGGTGGTGGGAGATGTGGCCGCCGGGGTCGAGGAAAAAGTCATTAAGTTTTTATATTTTGTGGAGCTTCTTTCTTTATCACTCTATCCGACTCTGCTAAACTTTGTAATCTATTCCAACTTTCATTAAAACTTTCAGTAACTCTATGGCTATGCCATATCCATGTACTTTCTTTTATCCATTGCAATAGTAAAACAGTTAAAAAAAAAAAAAGAAAAAAAAAGGATGAGTGTTATTGTTGGCCTTCTTTAAATGAATTTTTGAAGTTTCTTAAAATATTTCCATGTCCTCAATCTAAGAATTCATGTATGACCTAATGTGTCGGATTTCATGTATGACCTAAATATAAGAATTCATGTATAATCATTAAACAACGTATAAACTTTAACGATTTGGAACTATATTTAAGTTTAACCTTAATGTGTCGGATTTTTTTCCCTCAAATCTATTAAATTTCACGAGTGTATATAAGTGGTTTGTTATAAATCAAAACCGTGTTCATCAAATATAATTATCTTTATTTCCACTTCAATAAACCCTACATGCAAACACTAACTATTCCATTAACGAAAAGTTTATTCTCGTTTTGGTAATTACACGTAAAGCCTTTATGTTTGTTAGAAAAAAGGGCGAGTTTCAATATCTTAAGTCCAAAAATTTACTGAAATTCAAAGACATATAAACACATTGTTTCGCTGAAACAAACTAAAATGATAAGCGAAACAACTTGTTAAATGTGTAACTAAACTCGACCATACATGCTTGATTTTTTTTATGAGCAAACCGATACATGACCGAAGGAGTGACACGAGTACTTGCGAGTCCAAGAACATATTTAAGTGCCAAATGTACGATTCCGAGGCTGCAACGATTGCAGTTTTCATAGCTATAGCTTCCGCCAAGAGGGCTGAGGATAAGTATTACGGATTATCTCCCATATCGGAAATTGTAAGGGATCACTACTTAATATATAAGTAGATTGAGTCTCTCCACTAATTGTCAATTGGCTTTTAGTTGGGAAGCCCATGAAGTTTAACATGGTATCAGAGCCCATTAAGCCCAAACGGGCATAACCGATCCACACTATCCAACCGATCCATCATTGATCTGACCCAAGTCGGTCCATCGATCCTTGCCCGAGTATACCGAGATTAATGGTCAAAGAACTATCATCTCGAAGAGACATATTAGAGATTATATCTCACATCGGAAATTGGAAGGGATCAATACTTAATATATAAGTAGATTGGGTCTCTCCACTAATTGTCAATTGGCGTTTAGTTGGAAAGCCCATGAAGCTTAACAATAAGAACTGATAGTTTGTAGATCCTTGTGAAAGAAACTTCCGACTAGGATCCGAGAGGTACCAGCCAATACCACCCTGTTTTGAGGGAACCCAAGCTGAGTCCACATAGGCATTGTGGGCTTCAGGGGAAGGTGTATCGAGGGTGAGCATCTTTGTGGTGGGGAGGGTCTTGTTTGCAATTGTCAATTGTGCTTCTTGCCAGTCCTTAGCCTCGATTACAATCTTGAGACTAAACAATTGCGGGCTTTTCAAAGTTGCCAAAAGATCCATGGAGGCAAGGGCACAATGATACACACATGAGGTAATGGGTACAGCCTTCTTGTCTTGGTAAGGAGATCGGCGATAGTCATGATCAATTTGATCTTGGCTTGGGATTTGTACAAGCGATATCATCTCCCAAACCTGAACTACAAATGGGCACTTGAAGAGAATATGCAATTCATCTTCTCTCTGTCCACAACGCTTGCATCTCAAATTCGCCTTTATAACTCTGATCTCCAAATTGTTTCTCACTGGGAGAGCTCTCCTCATCACTCGCCACATGAAGGTTCAAAGTTTTGGAGATGTGTTAATGTGCCACACATTCTCACACCATTTGAAATTGAGAGTTGGAGTGGGATTAGCTCGTGGGACTGTTGTGGTCTAGTTGTGATTGTCCTCCTTTTGGCACTGACTTGTAACAAAAATTAAAATTAAAATTTCAAAATTTAAAGGGAAAACACACCTTAAACTCACATATTTTTTTAATTTACATTTTTTCTCCTCATAAAAAACATTTTTGCAATGTGTAATAGCCAAAATAAGAGTCTTTCATTTAAATCTTACTATCATATTTGTTTTGGCTAGTACATATGCTTAAAAAATCTACTAAGGATTTTGAATTCTATAACCATGTATGAATCACGCCGATTCATTAAAAAAAAGAAAAACTAATGATACAATTTTTTGTCTTCATTTAAACTTTAAGAGTTTTTTAATAAACATATCATGAAATGCGTGACTAAACTCGATATTGCATGTCCGAAACAGAAAAGCAATTATGGCAGTGCATGTAAGGTCATCATGCTTGTGACCATTTTTAAAAATTATTAATATGTGTAAATAACTTTAAACATTCATTTTAGTAAAACAGAGGAAGTATATTTTATTTTTTTGAACTGCATAAAAACAGAGGGAGTATATTTGTTTTGTTTCGTACATCTACTTAGTTCAATATGTCGTGTAATTACTTGTTTCAACGTCATAGATTTATAACTGTCACACATTTGTGTTAAAACTATAAAAAAAATTACATTATAAGTGATTCTCATATATTTGTACTTAATTTTCTCCAAATAATTGAATGCTATGTAACTGTTTTTATGAATAACACATGTAAAATATGATTGACCATCTTTAAAAAAAAAATATATATATATATATATATATAATTGACCATGCAATGTGTTTGACATTCGTTCTAGTAACCCTGGAGTCCAAATATTTGGTGATTGTGACAGTTACACGTACCAGAAAACGACTTGACTAAACTCTGCTAATTAGATTCGGTCTGGTCCACTTATTGTCATACATATCTTTAATGGAATTGGCTACGTAGGTAACTTAATGTGAGATAACGTTGGCTGTACTTCCTTTTGAAATGATATGGTTCTTCTTCTTTCTTTTTGTATTCAACGAAAAATTTAAGAAATGATTCACTAATAATAAACACTTATCACATACTTATCTTTAATCATTAAATGGAATTGGCTACGTAGGAAACTTAGTGTGAGAACCTTTGCTGTATTTCCTTTGATATGATTTTCTCTTCTTTTTTTGTATTCAACTCAAGTTTAAGAAATATAAATTGTATTGCAATGACAGCGAGGATTTCATTTAGGAAACAAATTGCCAGTCAGTTTTCTATTTTTTTTTCAATTTGGGAGATTTGCATTACCTTTTGACCCAAACATATTATAATTAAAAAAAAAAAATCAGAAACACATCATTTGTGTCCTCGAAATCATCGATTTTTTTTTATATATTTATAATCACATAGAACTGGAAGCAAAAAATACCACAAAGAAAGAGAAAAACAAAAAAAAAAAGAGAAAACACAAAAACTAAGAAACATAAAAAAAAAAAATGAACTCCTCTTCTCCCGCTGCTGTTGTGTCTGCCTGTGCTCCTAGTTCTCCGGCAAGTCCCCAAGTTGTCGCTGCTCCTGCTTCCGCCTCTCAGCGTCGAGGCCCGGGTCGTCCGAGGAAGGCCTCTTCATCGGCTCCTTCTGCGCTTGTGTCCGGAGCACCGAAAAAAAGAAGGGTAGCACCTGGTCCAAGGCCCCTAGATTGCCGATCTTCCGGAAGGAAGAGGAACGCTGTCATTTCTCCAGCTGATGGAGACACTGACGAGGCGGAGGCATCAAATGCTCAAGGACAACAACCACCGGCAATGGCCAAGAGAAGAGGACGACCCGCAAAGGTATATATCTTTCAGTCCCATTGTTGTTTTGTTGTATCCTAGGTTATTTCGTTAATGTCACTTCCACTACGAGAGAATCTAAAACATTTAATTTGATATTTTATTTATCATTATTTTATTTGCTATATTTTTTTTATCAAACTTTTTACTTTCCCCTTTGTAAACCTAGAACTCAATCACTGGAGCTGCTACTGCTGTGGCACAAGATCCTAGCCCTGAAGAGATCAGGGAACGTTTAGAGGCTATTGTAAGTCTTAGTCGATTAATTATAAACTATATATTCTGGTCTGTCATTTGTTTTTAATTTTGTAAATTAATTTCTAGATTTTCTTAGCTTTCTGATGTATCTAAATTGATTAGCGCAAGGAAACAATAGAAGCCGTTGGGGCGGCAAAAGCTGGTTTGAGGCGCGTGCTTGACGCTGTGACTCAAACCAAACGGATGTTTGAGGAGCTGAAAACGGCGCTGGAGACAATGGTACCACATCCACATGGACTGCAGCTAGAGGCTACGGCTGAACTGTTGACAGTCACCACGACTCAAGCCACAGGGATGTTGGAGGAGCTGAAAACGACAATGGTACCACAGCCACAGGGACTGCAGCCAGAGGCTACTGCTGAACTGTTGACAGTCACCACGACTCAAGCCACAGGGATGTTGGAGGAGCTGAAAACGACGATGGCGACAATGGTACCACAGCCAGAGGGACTGCTGCCAGAGGCTACGGCTGAACTGTTGACAGTCACCACAACTGTCGAACATCCATCCACCAAGGAAACAGCTGAGGGAGTGACAACGCAGCCGGCTCCAGCGACTGTCGAACAAGAGGCCGCGGATGAAGGAAGGCT
The DNA here is from genome assembly GCA_900406295.1 of Aurinia saxatilis. Classification (NCBI taxonomy): domain Eukaryota; kingdom Viridiplantae; phylum Streptophyta; class Magnoliopsida; order Brassicales; family Brassicaceae; genus Aurinia; species Aurinia saxatilis. Next base: position 968 of record OVAP01000324.1, on the reverse strand, counting down.
GTCCAAGGAATCTGCTGAGGGAGTGACAACGGAGCCGGCTCCAGCGACTGTCGAACAAGAGGCCGCGGATGAAGCAGGGCTGGGAAAGGAATCTGTTGAGGGAGTGACGTCGGAGCCTGCTCCAGAAATACAAACCGAGGCTCGAACCGATGTTGCCATGCAAGAAGAGGAGGACGAAGCGGAAGGCATATTCAGCTCCCTGGGCTCCCTGGGTTTACCGGATTGGGCTGACGGCATTTGAGAACGACCCATTATTCAGGAGAATTGTTCTCCTCTCATCTCATTAACGATGTTTTAGACATCGAGATAATAAACTATTTGTGTTTTTTTTTTTTTTTTTTTGAAAATGGATTTGCAATAAACNTTTTTGTTTTTTTTTTTTTTTTTTTTGAAAATGGATTTGCAATAAACTATTTGTGCTTTCCATTCTTTTTTTTTTCTATAAACATTTAAGTGCACATCGCTCTTGAGAAGAAATTTGACTTAACACACAATTAAATCTCCAGTATAATTTTTCTTTTGTTCTTTTTGCCACCAACCTCCAGTAGAAAAAACCCTGAAACACAATGCTTTGCAAATACGATGTTTAATTGGAAATATCAAATATGTAGCCTGTATTTTTTCCCCTCTTTGAGGTTTGACTATTTTCCAATTTTGATTATTCGAATATCTTCCAGTTTTTAGTTTCCTATTCTTAGTACAAAATTTTATTTTTTCCACTTTTTACATTCATGCATCTTGTAAAAATGAAAATTTGATAATTCCAAATTTGCACAGTAAATTTTTTTAGATTTCAATATAAACAAAAAAACAAAAAAAGGGTAAGAAGTGGTTGATGATATCCATAACATACTTAGATGATTAACTTTTATAAATAATATTTATATATATAATTATAAGCATATGGTAGATACAAGAAAACACACACATATATATATATATATATATATATATATATATATATATAT
>OVAP01000323.1:0-39764 GCA_900406295.1 Aurinia saxatilis | reverse complement strand
AGAATTTAATTATTTAAGACTTAGTCAAATCGTATAAACTTAGTAAAGTCTACCATAAGTATTCACCAATTAAATATCGAAAGTAAACCCCTAGACCTTCGTCATTGAATTATGGAAATGTTAATTAGAATACTAGCTATAACTATAAGGACAGGGCATTTTTTATGAGTAGAATTGGGTACCAGACCAAAACTCATATATTATATATATATTTATCTAGATTTGAGATTAGCTGCATGTAATATGACCTCTAGACTTTGTCTTAGACGATTTAAAACATTTGTGATAGACCTAAACATTTTCTTTATTATCAGTTCAGTTAATAAATTGGTGGTAACAAAAATAAAAAGGAATTTTCGAAACTAAAAACCGCATCTTTTTAAAAAAGATGATTCTCGAATATTCAAGAGATAACACTACGTTTTTGAAAAGCATATATAAAACTTTTAATTTTCAAACGNTTCAAGAGATAACACTACGTTTTTGAAAAGCATATATAAAACTTTTAATTTTCAAACGAATTAGACCGGCCATGTTCGAGACATATGATAGGTAACTTCATCATAAGTTTCTTTTTTTTTTTGCTGATTGTGATGCATCAACTTCCGTATCATGTCAATGTCTATGTCATTTAGAGGTATGTGATTTGCAAATATTTTTGGTTTTGAGTGTATATTGGTAGATAAGATCATGGCAACTACATCACATATATAGTAGATAGACCATACTGAGAACGACATTTCAACCCCAAAAACAATCACAACAGCCCAATTCAGATCATGTTGCAAATTTTCGAGACGCTGATCAAATCAAGAGAACAACCATGCATGATGCTATAAAGTAATTCATGATGATCTTATGTATTTTATCAGAAAATAAAGTAGTATATCTGTAATTCATTGATCAACCTAAAAGGATCATATCACCAAATTGAAATAGAGATTGTCACATTATCTTTATCATAAGTTCATTTTGCTAATTATGGGTACTTAGAGATTGTCATAATTATTTAGGATCATTTTTAATAGTTGCTAGATATGTATTAACGTTGTTTTCCAAATCAAATATGGAGTCTCCAACTAAAGAATCAAAGATCAAAATGTAATGATTTGTTGGTTGCAACTTCATCATCAATATGAAGTATATTTGCGGCTGTATATAATGATTTGCTACTCAGAAAGATTCGCATAGATCAAGAGACTAAACCAATCCAATGATTAGCCAAATTGAGCATTTATTCCTATATTTTATATCCGGTATATCAGATTTGTTACATGTATCCTGAAACAATGATCCATGTTCATTGTGATTTTCATCCAATGTGCCAAGTTGTGACTCTTATCATCTTTCTAACTTCTTTGTCCACTTGTTATTATCTATTACAAGGCACATACTTCAATGTCTAAAGAGAAGGCAGAATATTTTCATAAATTTAATTTAAAATATCCATAAATGATTATTATATTAATATTTTGATTTTTCAACATAGTTTTAATATAGGAAAGAACAGAGAACTTTTTGTTAGAGAACTTGATGGATGAGTTAAGCCATGTGAGAAGATGAGATAAGTCAAAACAACTTACATTTGAAATTATAAAACCCATTAAATGCCCTTAAATCATTGAAAAGCTATAACTCGTTATTTTTAAGACTTCCCATTAGTATAAATAGAGGCCAATCATCACCACATTTCTTCATCTCAAGCATTGTTGTGAGCAAGAAAACAAACAAAGAAAAAACTTTCAAAACATCTTTGATCCTAAAGCAACAAAAAGCAAGATGGGTTTGAGCCGATTCGCCATTTCGAATGCAACGAAACAAATCTTGAAGCTAAACTCATTGGCGAAAAGAAACCAAACTTCATCATCTGATCATGTCCCTAAAGGTCATGTGGCAGTGTATGTTGGTGAGCAGATTGAGAAGGAGAAGAAGAGATTTGTGGTTCCAATATCTTTTCTGAATCATCCTTCTTTCAGAGAGTTCCTTAGTCGAGCAGAGGAAGAGTTTGGATTCAATCATCCAATGGGAGGCTTGACCATTCCTTGTAGAGAAGATGTGTTTCTTGATCTCATTGCTTCTCGGTTACAATAATGTGTACTTAAGAGATTATTTGGATTGTTTTTTTTTAGGAGAAATGTATTTATAGAAATCTTGAGGTTTTGTTCTTGAGATTGAGAATGTATCTTTTCATCATTTTTCTTCCCATGTATTTTTCGATCATGGAGAATGAGAAGGACTGATATAATTCTAGTCTTGGAGATAATATATTTTTATAGAAGTAAAAAATTTCATCACATTACCGAAGTGATTGTAATAATTTTTTCCCCCTCATTAATCTAATGTACTTAGAGATTTATGTACAAACTAAGTAAGGCCTAAACCAGATCTATAAACCAAAGAAAATGACTATGTTATCCTAAATGACTTAAAATTACAGTGACAAAATATCAACTCTCAGACGGTATAAACTTGTAGAATAGATTTTTTTTTTTTTTCTATTTTGTAGATATGTCGGTTTTGAGATATGTTTAAATATGAACTAGAGTTTGTAAAGATCATTCACACGATTAATTAAAAAAAATAATATATATATATAGACTAAAAGATATTCATCTCAATTGTTTTCTTTCGATTTACGAGTTCTTATACGTTTTATTTGCTCTTGATTCACAACAGATTCACATTCCGGTTTGTAGTATATGGTTCACAACACATGTACAAATTTACAAATTATACAAGTGAAAAAACCTTTGTACATCCTCAAGAGTAAGTAATAAACTTTTGAGTATTTATTGATGTTTTAACTTTTAAGTTGGTTTATTCGTTGAGACTTTATAAAGTTCTCCCTGGGATCTTTGACCAGAGCAAATACTAAATAAATATTTTAGTAGCCAATGAAAGGATTATACAACTCTAATTATAAGAAGATAATACTTTTTCAATTCTTACATCAATAATTCGAAACAAAACAGTTGGCATCAATAATAACTTAATTGTTGTACCATTCTGGTTATTCACGCGTTCTAGTTCTAGACCAAAAGAGAGGGACCACTTAATCACGCCTTCGAATATCTAACTCTTGGTCTAACAATTTTGAAGTTAGCATTAATTTAGATTGTCTACACATCTCATATATATAGCATATACATATGTTAAACTATGATAAAATGAATACACAAACAGATTAATTAACAATAAAAATTTAAATGCAAGAGTTGTTAAAATCTGGATTCCAAGTCTGACACTGAAAAAACTATAAATGCACTCATTTAATTTCGAGATTTATTGTATAGTTGATACATCCACTTTCTACCGTTGCAGAGTTTACTACAGTTACATTCAGAAAATGTAATTTTGGTTTAGTGTCGTCCCATACAACTTTTGTGGTACACTTTAGCATATTTTCTCATGTACACTATATATATACACATTAACTATATCATCATATTAGCTCATGCATAAATTGTAAATTATACATCTAAGATAGAAAGTCGCACGATCCATTTATTATGATTGTGTATGGGCGAACATCTAAAATATGGGAATGGTTTTTAGAATCATAAACTGATTTTTATTTTTATTTTTAGTTTTAAAATATCTCTCCAATAATTGGTGACGATATACAGAAACCATTTCCATAAGAACATGCATGAAAAGGAGCTAATGTATTATATATAGTTTCTCATTATGACATTTCCTAAGTTTTTTTGCAGCGGATTTTATTGTGAAATAAAAAGATTGGGCATGTGAAAGCTTATGACGTGACCACATGATAATTCAGGTCCAGTTATTTTATACAAATGATCTAAGCATTTGCGTAGATGAAAGCAAAATTTATAACTATTTCTATTAGTTCAGAGGATTCACGAAAGCAGAGTCTGCAAAATTTATAGTTTTCAGGACCACTAAGTAGTTTGTTTCCCTAGTATTCTAAGCGGTTTCATAGGATTCTCAATATTCCTCTAATTTTTTTTTTACTTATATGGCTATACCGACTTTCATTTTATATGAATTAAAAAATAAATAAATAAATAAATGAAAAAGCATACTGTCATAGTAATCCACAAATGATCAGTATGACANCCTCTAATTTTTTTTTTACTTATATGGCTATACCGACTTTCATTTTATATGACTTAAAAAATTGGCAAAAAATAAATAAATAAATAAATAAAAAGCATACTGTCATAGTAATCCACAAATGATCAGTATGACAGTATAAATAGTATCACGGCATCGACAAATAAAATCGCGATAAGTGTAACCAAAGAATATTGATATCAATCGTACGACTCTCGTCATGGTCCATCTTGGTTATCCGATCAACTAGAGTTAAAGAGTGAACATTAGATTACCTTGGTTTAATTTTTCCGTTTTATATTTTCTTGTTATCTTCTTATTGGTTTAGTGACTCAAATTTTTTGTAAGGTTTCATGCCTACTCTATGATGTAATAAAAGCAGTATAGTGATAAAAAAAAAAATATTGTCATACTGATAAACCCCAAAATATTAGTTTCATTTTGTTTTAGAATGCATTAGATGGATTGATTGATTGGTTGTTTTAGCATCATTAGTTAGTCATTAATAATTCTTACTCGTACAAACCTTTTTTTGGGTCATATACTCGTTCACACCTTATCANTTATATTTTCTTGTTATCTTCTTATTGGTTTAGTGACTCAAATTTTTTGTAATGTTTCATGCCTACTTTATGATGTAATAAAAGCAGTATAGTGATAAAAAAAAAATATTGTCATACTGATAAACCCCAAAATATTAGTTTCATTTTGTTTTAGAATGCATGAGTTGGATTGATTGATTGGTTGTTTTAGCATCATTAGTTAGTCATTAATAATTCTTACTCGTTCACACCTTTTTTTGGGTCATATACTCGTTCACACCTTATATCATAGGAGTATGACATAATCTATGTTTTAGTTTATTAAATCAATCATACTATCTTTTTATTTTAGTTGACTTTAAGTTTTGATCATCTGAGCATTCGTATTTTCTATGCTTACCATTTTTTGTCTTTCATTTTGTTTATTAAACCTTTTTAAAACCCGAAACCTCTTTATTGCTTGGTTTAGGGAATTTATTGCATTCTTAGTGCTTTGATTACTACTTCAGTGCAACCTTGCACTTGGATGTTTAATTTTGGTTTGTAAAACTTTGGTCGCATCAACTACATAACTAGAGAGCTATTGAAGATATACAATCACCCACATAGGACAAATCCTTGAGTGTGAATGTGATGCATATTAAGTTTAAGTGTACACTAGCATTTTATCCCAACTTATAACAAAGTAATCTAGATAAATCGACCTAGGACAATGTAAGAACAAGAGAAAGAATAAAACTAACGAAAGCTTCATCTCCAATGAAATTTACCTCCCTGTGTCTTGTTAGTGTTAATATATAGGAGACTATAAGAAACTTTCATCACCAACAACACTGGAAAATATTACTAGTCTCATATTTGGATATCTAGTGAAGCGACATACACAAGCTCTGAATACTTTAAAAGAATCATTTACCATATATATTTCTTTATGAATAGATACAAACTTGTAGATATACAGACCAACTGCTTTACCATGCAATTAACTTCCAGTCACTATGCAACATCCACCTGTAGACCGTAACAACTAAGTTTATGTTCATCTTCTGCAGCGGGCACTGGAGAAATGTGATGTGACTTGTATTGAGTATGAAGTTGCGTGGAAGTTGTAACTAATCCTTCTTAAGAAAAAAACTCTCATAGGTTAAAAGGTTCAAAAAGAGAGACGCCTTCTCACTCAAGTGAAAAGTTTCCTAGTCGAATGCTGCGTTGCTGACGAGTAATTTGGTTTCCTAGTGGTACTTTCGATGATCTCAAGTCCCCTGGTTTCCCCGCAAAAGGCGAATCGAGCTTTGGTTGGAACCAATTCTTCAAAGCAATACCATTGATTCTTAACTGTGAATCCTTTCTATGATAAGGTATTCCCAGCCTTCTCAACAATGCGGAAATTTCCTGTCCCACTCTGTGTCAACAAAAGAGATGGCTTAGAATATACTTAAACTCTAAAAATCATCAATGTATAGTAAAGAAAATAAGATACTCTCGGTTCACCTTCCCGCAAGGTCAATTATTTTCTCTCCTTCAGGAGTCGTAATTTCCTTCTCTTCGATGGTAATGATCAGATTAACATGAGGTATCTTCGCACCTGAAACATATAATGGGCTTATAAGTCAAGAGAATTTACTAACTTCAAAGTCACTGAAACAAACAGATAATTTTACCAGCTGCAAGACGATGTTTAAGACCTTTGAAGATGGTTAAGAGGTAGACCTGCCAGATTATTCATGACATTGTTAAACTAAAAAACATTAATTTAAAGTTAATCCATAACCTTGCAGCTATATATATCTAAAGGAACCAGATGGTAATCGTGTATATCAATGTACATGTTATTCCACTAAAAGAAATGGATTTACCTCAGCCACATTTTTTGGCAATTCTGTCGTATCGAAAAAGATTGGAATTTTATTGAAGTTCACAGAAGGAAGAACTCCAAGAGATGTAGCCTCCTGCAAAATCATAAAACATTTGAACTCGGTACACCTTATGAGACCCAGCACTATCTGTATTTACCTGAAGCTACCAACATACCTCAAGCAATGAAAATGCACGAGGATCATACTCCCCAAATCCATCAACTAGTGGGAATATGTTCTGTTGTTTTTGTGAAGACATGTTTATGCCTAACGTTGAAATCAGCCTATCCCGCAAAGCAGCATCATGTGGAAGTTGCAAGCATCCCAAAACTTGTGAAACTACTTCTGTAGTAGGAACCGTCCCACCTATAATAGTCTCGCGGTAAACCATTAGGGCCATTGATGTCCTGAAAGATAGGGAAAGTTATCGATGTTAACTTGGAAATTGTCTCTGATGAAAGTAACACAGCACTAGATCAAATACAATAGTTTACTGAAACCTCAATCAAGATTGCTTTAAAATGGGAAGCATAGCAAGCCTCGACTTTTTCCAACATTAAGAAGAAGAGCGACTAACTTAACAATAGGAAGCTATACTGACCATTTATTTTCAATCTGAGGTCTCCCTGATTTGAAAGACACAACAGGTTCACCAGCAGTGCAAGCCTTCTCGAACCTTCGCTTGCACAGGCCTTTATAAAATAACCAAAAAAAGAAGGAAAAACACGAAACACAAATGCTACATTAAACAAACGCTTTCAGTTTGCATCATATTAAAGCAAAATACATCTAAAGAACTATGTAATTATGCAGGCCTCAAAGAATGAGGAAAAACAAAAGCACCTCGGCCCCAGAAGATTCATAAAGATAATCATTTCCTTTTTTCCTTTCTCTTAATTGGTTGGGGTTGTTTCATTGTTTGGCAATAATTTGGTGGACGATCCATTCAAATTATCCATGAAGAACTCTTAAGCTATGTGGTTAAAACGGATAATCGTGTTTAAGGGTTCAAAATTGATCAAATAGCATCTCTTCGATAGGTGAAACGTTTCCGACTCCAGTGCAACTCAGCTAAATAAAATTACAATTAATAAAAAAATACGAGCTTACTGGTTATGCATTTGCACATGATGAAGTTCGGTGATATTCCATCTTCTTTTGCTCGAGAAAGGAGCTTGAAACTTACCTCAAAGTCATCCTTTCTACACAGAGAAAAGTCAGAGAATTATGAATTTGCAAATCAGCAGACAACCCGTAAAAGGAAGCCGCTAGTCATCATGCCCTATTATCTTACACCTTACACCTAGGGAGGTTGGCCGTTGTAACTACTGATCAAATGATAACTCAATTTAAATGAACTTACCTTTCACTTGCCAGCATGAGCATGGAGTAAGTAATAGTGTTTGGTGCTAATCCCAAAGTCTTTATCTCATCAAGATATTCCATAGCCTTGGGCAGTTGATTACCTTCACCTGTTGATAATCTAAGGAGTCATACCAGTAATGATATTTTGTATTGGGTACTTCATACACTGCATTTTTTGTAATACCATACTGCATTTATTATTTGAGGGAAAAGATTAAGATAGCAATGTGTAAGGTCTTACATAAGGCCGTTATAAGGGCATTCATTGTTGAAACAGTTGGTCTAAGTTTGATTGACTTGATCTTTTCATAGAGCTCTAGTGCTTTCTTCCAGTTTTTTGCCTAAAACAAAAGAAGATTTGCGTCAGTATGTTCCCCATAAGAGTTTAGTCCAACAAAATCAATGTGATAACACCATTCCATAATTCAAAAGAGATTCCTAAGATAATAAAAACTACATGTAAAAGAATGTTCACCAAATAAGGATCTTATGAAGCTTCATGTTCATCTTTAGAAACCAGTGCAAAAATTTAGACCAAATTTTTATTACTGCCCTATCCATCACATATATTTTAATATCTGAGGTAGAAAGCTCAAAACTAAAGCAATATATTGCAACATAAGGCACATACATTGCAACAAGCTCCCATCAGTGAGCTGTATGATATAGTTCCCAGACGTATTCCTTGAGATTTTGCATCCTGAAGAATGCCAAAAGCGTCGTCTAACATTTTTGCATGTCCTGCAACATCGATCAATGCACTAAAAAACACCTGCAGAAGGCCAAAACCAAGATTACATAAATAAGCAAGATGGCCTATGAAGCACTTTAAATTCGCTTAATTAATCAGAGTGGCCTTGTATCAGCCACTTTCATTAGTTCCCGTAGGTGTGTGTCTTGGAATGCATGGAATTTATGACAGAGTCATGCCGAAAAAAGATACACAACTTCAAACATGATGTGGAATTCAAAACAGACATACCTCGTCAGGGGTCACGCCTTTCTCTTTCATGTCATTGTATATGCTACATGCAAAATCCCAATCACCAGACTTGCTGCAACTATTCACAGCAATGGTATAGACTTCTGCAGTACCTCTTATTCCATATTGATGGATCATCTGGTATACTTCTTTAGCTCGGTCGACCTGCAATAACTTGTTCTCAATCATGTAGAAAGAGAAAAACAAAAAAACAAAAAGGAACAGGAACAATAAGCCACACACCTGACCAGCATTAAAACATGCCTTCATCAATGCACCAATTGTGACATGATCAGGGTCTATCGGGTGCGTCTCAGCCTTCATTTCAGCTAACACGTCAAAAGCACGATCAACAGCTCCTGATTGACCACATGCAGAGATGAGGGCATTGAATACAACCCGGTCTGGCTTAACATTCTACTGCATCGAACATGTCATCAATGTAATAGTGGCCTTGAGATTCCAAAGCAGAAATGAAAGTAACTAGCAGGATTAAAAACTCATTTTTTAGCCATGAAAAGAGAGGATAATACTTTCCATCTCGACACATGATAGGAAGGTGTACAAACTCATGTCAGGCTTACCTTAGACCTTAAAATTCCATATGCACCAAATGCCTTTGCTACTTGTCCAGCTCTAGCACAGCCATCAATAAGCGCACCGTACGTGTGAAGATTCGGTTCCACTCCGGAATTCGCCATCTGGTGGAATACCTAAGGATATAACCACACAGAGATACAAAGAAGTTCAGAACACATTGCACCATTTAGGATGCAGATTCGGGTTACAAGGTATAATATTATGACCAGTATTCAAGATCAAAGACCGTAATAACAACTCAGGATGGGGTCTGAGCTATATATCAAATTGTTACTAAATACAAAAATGAGTACATTGAGCGATTATGTTGGAGAGACAGCCTTACCAATGTAGATAACAAATCTTAAACATGGGAATTGATTTAATGTTGGAGCGCAATGCCGATTTGACTTTCAATTTTGATTAACATGTACTCAGTAACATGAGTAGAAAAATCCAAACAACCATTTGGGTCGCTAGGCTTAACCTAGTTCAGTATTGTACCAAATACTCATCTATGAAAACTACTACAAAAATTTGATTTACCAGTAACAAAGTTTAATTGCAGTCAGAATTGAAACTGGATTAGATTAGAGTCCAGCGAGTGACAGCTGAATGGCTTATTTGCACCCACAACTTGAAACTTGATTAGGTAGCAAATACGTTTCCTCGGTCGAGAGATTAAGAATAACATACCACACCATTCAGACAAGCATTATACTAATATACATGATGTGCCCCAGAAGTCTATCATGCTTCATGACGTTAACAGAGATTCTAAAGAAACAGATAAATATGTATCTTCGTCCAAATAACATTAAGGAAAATGAGGATTGCTATACCTCGAACATTGCATCAACTTTTCCGCTTTTAGCACAACTTGATATTAAAGTTGTGTAAAGTTTGCAATCAGCCATCATACCACTCTCTTGCACCAGATGCAGAACACCCCGAGCTCCTACATACGTAAGAACTGAACATCTAGAAGAATGACAATTAACAAGACCAAGAATTTATTTAATATAGGAAAACAAGATCACCTTCTATGTCCTGGGAGCTTGCACAGACAGACATTAACATATTGAATGTGCTCAAGGTTGGATTTGGAATCAACTTGGTAAAGCGAAATGCCTCCTTGACAGCCCTTTGCTTCTTGCAGATTTTAAAGAAGCTTGCGTGATAGATCTGACGGGAAGAAATAGGAAAAATAAGATCACTGACAAAGTTCCAGTATTCAAGGAGAAGCAATACCAAAGATTTACCCATATTTCTCAGGAAAGCAACCATACCTTGTCCATGTCCAATAGATCCCTTTTCTCCCAATCTTCAAGTAAGCTTATGCAATCCTTTAGCCTATTACATATGGTATTACACCTCAAAGTCAGCCAATCTAGTAACTCTTATTTGGTACTAAAACTGCCTAGAAAAGAATAGCAATGAAAGCAGAGGAAAAAGAGGACAGCTAAAATAGAGCATTGTTATTTCAAACCAGAATATTTTTTACCTCCCATCTCTGAGTAAACGGTAGTAAGCATCACTAGTTTCTGGAGAACGCCCATTACTATTAAGTAGCTCGGCAGGGGACTGAGGCATGCTTTCATCAGTTTGGCGAACCTCATGATTTCCATCATATGGTAGTTTCCATTCTCTTTTTACATCTTTTCTTTTGTGGGATAAACTGCCGTTACCATTTGTCACAAGTTTTTCTTCTACAAGATCACCTGCAACAGAGAGTAACTTTAAAGCATCATTGTAATGGACTGGAAGCACCACAAAAATTTCAGAAAGGGAACATGGGAGTGTTTTCAAATACAGAAAGTACCACATTGTCAACGTACCAGTAGCCTGACCAGAACTTTGTCCTGAGAACTGAGTATCAATTTTTCCGTTGCTCTTGTGATCCAACAATAAACTATCAGTTACAGAAGAAGTAACAGTAGGAGAGACTGCTTTAACACTACTCATCCTTGAAGGCTTGGCTGATAAATGATTAGACCCATAAAATGTGTGAATCTCCTCTCTCTTAGTCTCTGTAAAAACGCTATACTCAACAGGCTTCTGGATCACACCATTAAACTCATGCTCTAGAGTACGTGTATCATCTTCTACCACATGTGGAGAAGCAACCGAATGAATTCCCACCACTTCCTGTGGTGAAAATTCATAGTCCATAGCATTTTGCTCTTCATTATCTTCAACTTCCTTTTCAGTTATTTTCACTCCCAACGTAGCTGATTCCAAAGCAACAGACCCATTAACCGTAGAAGATGAAAAAGACTCTTCATCTATAAAAGTATGTTCTTTAGCAATAGTGCTGACACTAGCAACAGCAAACTGAGACTCCTCCTCAGCTACCACATCCGTTTGTTTCACCAAAACTGAATCATACTCCACCTTTACAGCAGTGGCCTGCATTTGATAAGCCTCTTCTTCCTCCCTCTTCGTAAAACCTCCATTTATCTCCACAGTGTTTTCTCTACGAACATCTTCACCTTCTAAATGCTGATTTTCCCGCCGATTCTCAGTACTAATTTCACCATTACGAACTTTTGCAGAAGATTTAGCAACCTGAACAGTTTAGCTAGTCAAATTCCAATCCAATTCCACAAAATAATCAACAACTCGAATCCATTTTGTTCATTACACATAAACGTCACTAAAATCAGCAATTAACACTAATATCCTCGCGAATTCTCTTATCTCGAGCTCTAAAACCTAAAACAAGCAAAATCGGACTCCGAGAATTTAAAATTACCTCATCGGAAATTTTCCGTTTCCTGAAACTCTGATGACAATACGCGAACGCAATTGCGGAGAACGCAGTAACAGCAACAACAACAAGAATCAAACCAGAATCAATAGAAGCTCTAACAACTAAATCCTTCGGCGATCGAATCTCATCAGCACCACCACTCTTCTTCGAATTCCGTTTCCGACCTCGCGTTCTAAGACGATTAGGAGTAGGACGGAGGAGAGTGTGAGAGCAACCGAGGAAATCACGACGGAGAGTAGAAGCGGGGAGAATGACGGGAGAGTAAGAAGTTAAGGTGAGGTACTTGGAGGATGATCTAGTGGTGGAGATGAAGGAAGAGGAGGAAGTAACCTCCATTGGAGAAGAGATGATGATAGAGAGGAGAGGATAAAGATGGACAAGTGAAGAAGTGAGGATATGAAATAACGAACGACTCGTTTTCGGATTTGCTGACGTGGCGTAAACGGCCGTCAAGTCGTCAACGTTTTTTTTTTTTTTTTTTCCCTCTCGAAATTAATTTTTATTTTATTATGATAACGATTATGTAAGGGTGAAATTTACGGAATCATTTGCTGTAAATTTGTGGGGGGTATTTGCAAATTTTGAAATATGTATCTTTGTAAATATGAAATTTGCGAGGTATTTGCAAATTGGAGTCACAATTAATTGTATGTGTCATCGACATAAAATCACAATGGTAATAATATTTGATACTCTCCCATATATTATGCTATATATATAAGAACTGATTTCCTTTTTTTATTTTTATTACAAACATTAAATTATTAGATTAATGAAGGTAGATAATGTAGAATTTGATTATTTCAGACCAAATCAATTAATTTTTATTTTATCATGAAAGATAAAAGAAAAAAAGGAGTAAAATTCTGGTTTATGGCTTGGTTTTGGATCAAAACTTTTGATAGGTGTTTAGTCTAGTTTTTGGTTTTACCTTCAGTTCAGTTTTTTGGTTTATGTGGTATCCAGAGTGTAATATAATATTCTTATAAATAGTTGGATTCAAATTCGAATATTTTAAAAAGTTTTGGTTTTATATTTTCATATTCTTTTTGTTTTTATTTGGATTTTTATTTTAGTTTGAATATTAAAAAAGCTGAAACCATTATAAACAAAAAATATAGTGCAGTTTTAGGATAAATGATTTTGATTCAATTCGGTTCATTTTAATATATAAAATTTTTAATTATGTAAAATAAATCCAACATTAACCGCAAATCATATAAAACTGAATGAGGATATTTGATGACACCAATAATGTTATAAACAAATTGTTATAGACAAATGCGATTGATGAAAAAGAAAATTTGAATATACTTGTTATATGACCGTTTGAATATATCATGAAAGAGGATAAAACAAAACAATAGTTTAAATTTATTTAATCTTTTATTCTCATCAAAATATGACATTTATATTAGAAAACAAAAAAAATGGTTTGAATTTCATTCTAATTCACTTTGAATTTGGATTTAAATTCGAAATTAAGTTAAATCTTTCTTTTTAATTATATATATATATATAACTTTGGTTTTTTAATCAGTTTAAATTGTTTGGTTCGGAATGGTTCTCAGAGTTTTTGCATATAGAGAAAATTTATTTAATCTGAATCCATATTAAGAGATAGAGTGGTTTAGTTGTTGGATTTATCATTTTGGTTCGGTTTAGTTCACAATGAATCGGTTTATCCAATTGACGATGTTTAATTTTTTGGCTCCGGGTCAAAACCGGTACTTTCCAGTTTCGGGGGTAAAGCTTGAAACTTGATCTTTGATTCATCGCTATGGCTGCTCAAGGAGACGGATTCTCAGACTCTGCTATGGAACATTTGATGGGTCAAGTTGAGAAAAGACCCATTTGTACCATCGTCTTCATCATTGGTACTATACTATTTCTTCTTCTTCGTTTTGAAGTTTCTTCGATTGATTCTAATGGATGTTATGTTTTGTAGCTATGCTAAAGGAAGCTGAGCCTCTGGTTAACAAATTCCGTCTTGTGAAAGACGTTATTTCTCCGTGAGTTCATATCAAATTTGATTGCTTTCTTTTTACTGTTTCTATTCTGATTTGTAAATGACATTTTTTGAAGGTTTCCAAAAGAGGTGACTTGGGTTCTGTTTAATGGAATGTATAAAGACTTGAACATCAATATAGTGTGTCCAGGAAAAGATTCAACTTTGGGTATGAATTTAGTGTGAGTTTTAAGTTCTTGATGCTGTTTCCAATGGCCATTGTTGCTTTTCTGTATGTCAAATCTTGTAGCTTTTCTCTAATTCTTGTTGTTCGTGGTGGTTCTTTTTAGGAGTTGATAGTGTATGTACTGTTCCTGCATCTCTTGTCACTTATGCTTCGATTCAAGCAATCAAGCCAGATTTAATCATTAATGCAGGAACGGCTGGTGGGTTTAAGGTATAGACATTATATATTGAGTTTGCTACATAGTCATCTCGTACCTCATATGTGTAAGGAAGAATTGACGCATCCTCTTTTTGTTTTGATGCATTTCAGGCCAAAGGAGCAGGTATTGCCGATGTTTATATTGTCTCCAATGTTGCTTTCCATGACAGAAGAATACCTGTTCCTGTGAGTCTTTTTGTATTGTTCATGTATCAGAATGAGTTAGTAGAGCTGAGAGGCTAAAGAGAAATGCTTGTTTTCTCATTTAGAATGTTTCCAATCGCCTTTTTCTCAGCAATTTATTGGTTATGTCTTCAGGTCCTCGATCTTTATGGTGTTAGTATGCGGAAAACCTTTCCTACACCCAATCTTGTAAAGGCGCTGAACCTAAAGGTGTATACTTTATGAGTTGTTCTTAGTTCACCATTCAATGCACACGCAGGTTATTTTTAGTAATAACTGTTTATACAAGTGTCACACAGTGGAGATTGAGGCTTTCGTTTATGTTACTAGGTAGGAAAACTATCCACTGGTGATTCTATGGATATGTCTCCACATGACAAAGAATCCATTACGGCAAATGATGCTACACTTAAGGATATGGAGGTAGATAGTCTTCCTGTGTATATGAACTTGCTCCATAGATGTGTGTTTTTCTTTGTGTCTTAGTTATGATTGCTGATTCTCGATATCTTGGAATTTCAGGGAGCAGCAGTGGCCTACGTGGCTGATATTTTCAAGGTACCTACGATTTTGATAAAAGCAGTAACTGATATTGTGGATGGCAATAGACCAACCTCAGAGGAATATTTGGAGAACTTAGCAGCAGTCACTGCCAAACTTGATCAGGGAGTTACCAAAGTGATTGACTTCATCAACGGAAAGTGTCTCTCAGACCTTTAACAAGTCACACTCTAACCTACTAGCTTTCCTGTATCAAACCCGTAAGTTTCATTGATAAGGTTAATATGTGTGCATTGTGTGAGGGGTATAAAGATTCAAAGCAGAGGGTAGGAGGCAAATTAGGCAATTCTGTTGGAGCATAAGTGTCACTTGAACTCTGCAGTCTACACTTTTCCTATTTTTCGATGTTTTTCATATGTAGAATATCTGCAAATTTTGATACCCAACTACATAATTCAGGAACTTTCTATTTTGATTTATCCATGAGGCAATATTGTCATAGTGCAAGGTTGATATTGGTGTTTTTTATTACCATGCTTGACAGAGCAAGAACCCGTACTTAGTTTCTTAGTTCATTCTTTAAGTGTAACAGAAATAAAACAATAACACACCCTTGCGATACAAACAAATATCATTTAGGCCCAGAGAAGATAAAAATTCTTAAAGACTTGCAAGTTTGGTTTAGAAAAGAGTCAATGCAATTAACATGAAGCTCCTGAAACTCACACCTAATCCTTAACCAAACATCAACTATACAGAAACACAGCACAAGAAGCAGGTCATAATCTGGAAAAGCTGCAGTGTATATATATGTCTTCACTTTATTCTTTTTTAATAGACCCAACATTTGAGTCTTTGAGAAGAGAAAACAGAGAGAAATGGGAAGCATTGATGCCGCAGAATGGGGTTCAGAGAAGAAACCAAATCTGGGAAAAGCCACAATTCTTGCTCTCGGAAAAGCCTTTCCTCACCAGCTAGTGATGCAAGAGTATTTGGTTGATGGCTACTTCAGAACCACCAATTGTGATGATCCTGAACTTAAGCAGAAGCTTACTCGTCTCTGTAATGTCTTCACTTAAACCTTGTGTTTATAACTTTATATCACATGTTGTAAAATTCTGGAAGGTTGTTACTTGTTTGACTGTTTCGTTTACTGTGCAGGCAAGACTACGACGGTGAAGACGAGGTATGTTGTGATGTCGGAGGAGATACTTAAGCAGTATCCAGAACTTGCCATTGAAGGAGGATCCACAGTGAAGCAACGCCTCGACATTTGCAATGACGCTGTAACTGAAATGGCAGTGGAAGCTTCCACCGCCTGCATCAAGAACTGGGGCCGTTCTCTATCCGACATAACTCACCTTGTCTATGTCTCTTCAAGCGAAGCTCGTCTTCCTGGTGGTGACTTGTACCTAGCCAAAGGCCTTGGACTCAGTCCTGATACACACCGTGTTCTGCTCTACTTCGTTGGTTGTTCTGGTGGTGTTGCAGGTCTCCGTGTAGCCAAAGACATAGCCGAAAACAATCCAGGAAGTAGAGTTTTGCTTACCACGTCTGAGACAACCATCATTGGGTTTAAACCCCCAAGTGCAGATAGACCGTATGATCTTGTTGGAGTTGCATTGTTTGGTGATGGAGCCGGAGCTCTGATCATTGGATCCGATCCAGACCCGGTTAGCGAGAGGCCACTCTTTGAGCTTCACACTGCAATTCAGAATTTCCTACCTGGTAAACTCACAAGGCTTTTGCTATCCAATTATGCCTATAACTAGACATTCTTTGTAGATAAGCTTAGTTTGCATTTTTAATTGCAGACACTGAGAAGATAATAGATGGGAGGCTAACGGAACAAGGAATAAACTTCAAGCTAGCAAGAGAGCTTCCTCAGATAATAGAAGACAACGTGGAAGGTTTCTGCAAAAAGCTAATAGGAAAAGCGGGACTGGGTCATAAGGACTATAACCAGATGTTCTGGGCGGTTCATCCAGGTGGACCAGCCATCTTAAACCGAATGGAGAAGCGGCTTAACCTGTCGCCTGAGAAGCTGAGTCCAAGCAGAAGAGCACTCATGGACTATGGCAATGCGAGTAGCAATTCAATCGTTTATGTGTTGGAGTATATGTTGGAGGAAAGCCGGGAAGCAAGGAACATGAACGAAAAAGAAAACGAGTGGGGTCTGATTCTAGCTTTTGGTCCGGGTGTTACATTTGAAGGCATCGTTGCTCGAAACCTTGATGTTTGAACAAAGAAGTGAAGAGTAATGGGGTTTTGGGTTTCTACCTTGCAGCTCAAGAAATAACCCCCTTTTGCTAACTTTATAGACAATGCATATAATAAGATATGAATGCTAAACAGATGAAATCTTTATACGATGCATAAATCTTTCGTAGTCTAAAAATAATTCACAAAGCAAAGAACGTTAAAATGTGCAATTTGAAAAACGAAGAAAGAGTTGTTATCAGCAAAGCATTAAAAACCAGGAGTTTCTTCTTAGCTCATCTCTTTCTTACGTTACCTTCAATGATGATGATCAAACTTCAACAAGTCCAAGAGTTGGATCTTCTCATTACGGGTTTCATTTGTTTGTCTTCCTCGAGAGCAATCATACCAACATGTGACGGATCTTCGAGCATCATCTTGGCTACTAAGTAACCTGCGATCGACCAAGTCTGGTTTTTTCGTGCCTGTTTCCCCACATATCTCCCTAGCTTTCCATCATAGTATTCAGCCCACTGGTCCTTATGAAGCCTAGCCTCTGCTACTTCAATTGCTCGTCTTGCTATTTGTGGTCGACCAGTTTTGATACAAGCAGCCGTCAGTAGCCATAGCAACACTGAAACAGTAAACATTAATACGGGTCAGATCCGCCTTTTACTAAGATTGAAGTCCAAAATAATTGGACACAGCAGCACCAGAAGAACAATGAAGTCCAAAAGAATGCGAAGCAAAGCCATAAAAATTACCTGGCCAGGATCCTCCATTGTGGTAGCTCCATCTAGTGTTTTTAGGGTCACAACCAGTTACTATTCTCCATTCATGGCTTTCAATTGCAGGATAGCAAACTTTTAGTGGCATTTCTCCAACCAACTCTTCCCAACGAGCTTCTATGAGATCCATAATTGCTGTTGACTGTTCAGGAGTAGCTAAGGAAGACAATATGGCTACACAGTTTCCCAAAGCAAACCAACGGAAGTCCATTCTTGCGGGGCTAACATTGCCGATAAAAAACCCACCGTAATGTGGCATAAAGTCGAAAATCCATTCTGGAAGAGAATCAGGGATTACGTTGAACTTGTTGACAGCAGTGTGAGAGTATTCCTCTGTCTTATATCGATAAATGTCATTAAGCTGCTTCAAGTCTAGCCAAAAGTAACTCCTCATGTGGTAGCTCAATGCATGAAGTCTCTTAACAATCTGTTCCACCATTTCTTTACCTTCTCCATCATGTTTAAGCAGGAGCAAGGCACACCTTAAGGACATAAAGAACAGGGCTTGAATCTCTATCGGGTAACCATAAACTCCCTACAACAAAGGAATCACAAGATTAGAAAACGGAAAACTGAAGAAACAGCTAGCTTAAACCATCTTACTGTAATATGGATCATAATTGATCCAGAAAAATTGCTTACCATCCTACGATCAATCATACAGCAACCATCAGCACATAGGAGAGTGGGAAAGGTATCGAATCCCTCAGACAGACACAGGCTTAGTATCAGCCGTATACCCTTCTGGACTTCAGGCATGTCAGCAAGAGTCGAGTCTCCCGTAGATTTTGTGTAGGCTCTGAGCAATATAATCCACCAGAATCCAGAATCAACTGGCGCTACTCTTCCAATTGCACTCTCACCAAAATCAGCTATAAGCGTTTCGTGGTTTTTAACTGGATCATGGAAAACTTTGAAGCTAGCAGGCATAACTCCCTCACCAAGCTGAAATCTATCAATCTTTTTCTCCCACGACTGAAGACGAAGAGTCTTTAAAAGGAAGTTTCTTACTATTTCTGGTTCCCCATTCATCAAGAATGCTAAAGCACTTGGCACAAAGTCTCTCACAAACACCTAAAGGATAAAGCCAGACAAGTATAACCCGATCAATCAACACAGGACTTAATAAAAACATAGCAACGAAATACGGTTACTCAAAAGTTTTCAACAAATATTAAGATTCTTCACCTGATCATAGTTGAGTTTTTCTTCAGAATTATCCACTGCAGCAATCGTCCCAACAGGTTGTCCACGGAAATAAACCATCGACCGCCTCAAAGCATCCCAAGCCTCGCTCACAATCGGATGAGACTCAAACCCATTCTGTGCCAAAGGAGTACTAAAACCAGACCGTCTACCCACACTCGGCGAAACCACAGTATCCGCATGATCATAAACAACACGAGAAGAAGCATTATCCGCGTTTCTAAGCTGAGGTGACACATTTAACTCAGTAAGTGACCGTTCATCAAGCGATCTCAATCTCTCGATATTCAACGGCCTAGGCTTCTCTAATAACAACCTCGAGAAATCAATATCGTCAAAAACCTCCACAGCAGATGAAGAAGAAGAATCAGCGTTCTTGACATTCCCATTCTGATTCATATCTATATTCAAATTGAAACTCGACATTGTTATCACTCCCCTGCATTACACACAAATCAATCAGAATCATAAACCTCCAAAGTGAATCAGCAAAAACTCCAAAGAAATTGGGGGAAAACAACGCACAACAATGACATGAATCAAAACCGTGTAACTTCTCATTTTCTATTCAGATCGTAATACACTAATACTACAATAATCCGATCAAATCAGAACGCAGAACAACAAAGAAACTACACGAAATCACAGTAAAACTTCGTAAAGAAATCGAACAATATATAGCATCGAAGAACCTTCGGATTCCACAATCACAAAGAACAGATCATCGAGCTAAAAAGCACGTATAACGAAAAACCTTCGCGAAGATCCGGCTAAAAAAACAAAAGCAAATCGTAAATGGAGATTCAACGAACCTTCGTCGAACGAAGAAGAAGACGAAACGAAGAAGCTTCGCTCTCTCTAGAGAGAGAGTAACAGTACTAGAGAGACGAACAAGTAATGAAAAATCGAAACGGCCAAAGTTGTGTGAGTCTGTGAGTAGCAAGATATTATAAGTGAGGGATTTGTGGGTCCACGTGTACGGACGAGATGTGACTGTGACGGGAAGAGAGAAAGATTAGGCACAGTGACTATAGCGAGCGATGGAGAAGGTGAAAGAAAAGGTAACCCTTTAAGCTATTGAATCCATGCATATGATATGATTGCACGGAGGTTGTTGCCTTTTTTTTGAGTTTCAGCAAAAACTATAGTTTATACGATTTTATTAGTATATGGTTTTTTTATATTATTATTATGAGTGACGTGAGAGAGTATCTTTGCAGTGAGTAAAAAATGTTTGGTTGTCCACGTGTACGGTAGCAGCAGATCTCGTGCTCTGCGGATTCAGCTGACTACTTGTTGGCTGCTTTCTCTCTATGTTAATTTTTTAATATTATTTTTCCATTTAGTAGGTGAAAGTTTGTAATTCGATCTTGTTGATAATCATAACAATTGGTTCCGGATAGTTTTCAACCATGGAGAACGAATATTATTAATATATTATAGCTACCTACCTTATATAAACAAGAATAAACAATTTTTAAACTTATTGTCTGTTGGACAACTCCAAAAGTTTTGAACTTTTGGATTTTGGAGACATAATGTTTCTTTTTGCTAAATTACTCTATAGACAAATAGTGTGATATAAGTTAGAAATTAGTAACACCATTGCTGGCAAATATATTAACAACTATGGAGTGAAAGTTAAAGTTTTATTTTTTTAATAATCTAGGGATTCTAGACCTCGATTTGTATAATCTAAAACAGAATATCTTAATAATAGTTTCATCCCAAAAATTATTTAAACCAACGATTTCTTTAAATTTTGGCTTAATATGTTATTGGTGAAAATTAAAGTTGTTCCGACTATGGAGTATAATTAGGAGTTGTTGGGTATAAAAAGCATATAATGTTTGTAGTTTTCTTTGGTTTAGATTCACATTACGACATAATGATCAAATCACTTTTGTACAAAAAAAAATGGCCTAATCTACTAAAAAGTAAAACCTACTAATATGGCCAAAACTTTCATCAGCATAATAAGCCTCATTCTAGCTTATTAAATCATTTCATATATCTGTTGACANTTTTTTGAAAAAAAAAAAAAAAAAAAAAATCATTTCATATATCTATCTCTCTCTCTGACAATCATCATATTTTCAATTCACCAAACGACAAATTAGATTCTGAATAGTGATTGTGATGGTGCTCAACATATAGAGCACAACCACAACAACCGCACGAACGTAAATTTTCACAAGTACTACTTTATCAACAAAAATAAAATATTGGGCTTCAGCTTTCGGCCTCGGCCCACCTTAAAAAAAAACGCCGTCATTTGGTCGGTCCATCATTCACAACCCAAATATGCATCCACGTCCTCACAACCCTACACGTGTCCTCTATCGACGGTCACAAAACGTAATTTCCTCTTAACAAATCACCGATTCCAAATCAAAAGAAACATCTTGTCAAAAATAAATCCATGTGAACAAGTAATTTGATTAGTGTTCTTGATTCTGTAACTCACCTATATGTTTTTATTGGAATTTATGAAATTTGGTTGTAAAATATATACCAATCACATACGCCCGACAAAAGAGAGACTTTTGCTAGTCAACGGGCTAATCAAAACTCGAATGTATAATTTGTTTAAGACCAAAAAACATGGTTCTGTGACAAAAGAGCCAATCATCTTCTTGGCCTTGACTATTTTCATCGTCTTCTTCTTGATCTTGTTTCATCTGGATCTCTCACTCTCTCACACATCATGTCTACCTCAACATTTACAATCCAAGAAACCACCATTGAAGAGATAAGACTTGCTTTCAAAGAGAAAAGAGTGACATCAAAGCAGCTCGTGGAGTTGTATCTCGAAGAAATCACCAAACTCAATCCCATACTCAACGCAGTCATCGAGACGAATCCAGATGCTTTGATCCAAGCAGAGACCGCAGACAGAGAACGTGAGCTCAAAGATGACATCACTGAGCTTCCTTTCTTGCACGGTGTGCCTGTTCTGCTTAAAGACAACATCTCCGCCAAAGACAAGCTTAACACAACATCTGGTTCTTTAGCTCTGCTTGGTTCTGTAGTGCCTCGAGATGCTGGTGTTGTCAAGAGACTAAGAGAAGCTGGTGCTGTCATCTTGGGGAAAGCTAGTTTAAGTGAATGGGCTAACTTCAGATCTAACATCATCCCTAGTGGTTGGAGCGCTCGTGGCCTTCAAGGAAATGTAACTTCTAGTTCTTCACTCTTGTGATTCATTATAACAAGTTTTACATAACAAATGCAAACTTTACAAAAAATGTTATACATTGTAGCTTTTTGTACCTTAGACTTGAGAATAGATATTGTAACATGCGTGCAATGCTTGCAGAATCCATATGTTTTATCAGAAAATCCGTTAGGGTCAAGTAGTGGATCAGCTATATCGGTGGCAGCTAATCTTGTGGCGGTGTCACTAGGGACTGAAACTGATGGCTCTATACTTTCTCCGTCGAGTCAGAACTCGGTTGTCGGGATTAAACCGAGTGTCGGGCTTACCAGCAGAGCCGGGGTGGTTCCTATTACCATGAGACAGGACAGTGTTGGGTGAGGAAACCCACCTACCATAATTTCTTCATTTCAAGTTGAGTTTTGTACCAAGTTCTCTCTGTATTTGTTTTTGCAATGTTAGGCCGATATGTAGGACAGTTTCGGATGCTGTTCATGTCCTTGATGCTATTGTTGGTTATGATCCATTTGATGAGGTTACAAAGGCTGCTTCAGAGTTCATACCAGAAGGTGGTTACAAGCAGTTTCTGAAAGCTAGTGGCCTTAAGGGTAAGAGAATAGGGATTATAATGAAGGATTCTCGTCTTGCTGATCATATCAAAACATTAAGGTATAAAGTAGTTATAAGCTGGTTTTTGATGAATCAAAACAATTGAAATGATCATATCTGTTTGGTTTGGATGAAGACGAGAAGGCGCAATCGTCATTGAAAATCTAACTATACCAAACATGGGAGACATTGGGGGCTATGAAGAGATGGCAATGTTGGCCGAGTTCAAGATTTCTCTCAATGCATATCTTGAAGATCTTGAGACCTCACCAGTCCGGTCCTTAGCAGATGTTATCGCCTACAACGAGAAATTCGCTGAACAGGTAAGCACCAAGCTTGTATAAACTCAACAAATGTGATCACTAAATTATGAAAAACCACAGGAGAAGGTAGAAGAATGGGGACATGATCTATTCCTTGAAGCAGAAGCTACCAATGGGATAAGCGAGGAAGTGAAAGAAGCGTTGCTGAAACTAGAAGAAATCTCGAGGAATGGAATCGAAAAGATAATGAAAGAAGAAGAGTTAGATGCAATAGTGACATTTGGTTATATGTTGAGCTCTGTCCTAGCTATTGGAGGGTATCCAGGAATCAATGTCCCTGCAGGATATAATGGTCAAGGAGTACCATATGGTATTAGCTTTGGAGGGTTGAGATTCTCAGAGCCAAAACTCATTGAGATAGCTTATGGATTTGAACAAGCAACTCTCATTAGAAAGCCACCCAAGTTCAAAGCTTAAGGAACTTGTAATTGTTGCCACTCTATCTAATAATGGAATTCAGATGATTGAAACAACCTTAAACTTGAAAACCTCGTTGATTAAATTATTGAATATTTAATTTATATACTTTGGTTTATAATCAAACATGAGAATGAAATAATTGGTTGCTTGTCATTGACCATTTCCTAGCAATGGCTGCTCTGCATTTCATCTTCTCCTCATTTCTTCTTCTTCTTATGTCATTTGTATCTTCCTCAACTTTCAAGATCCAAGAAGCTACCATTGAAGACATTAGACTTGCTTTCAAGGAGAAAAGACTAACATCAAAGGACCTAGTCAAGTTCTATATCGAAGAAATCAGCAAACTCAATCCGATACTCAACGCAGTCATCGAGACGAATCCAGATGCTTTAATCCAAGCAGAGAACGCAGACAGAGAACGTGACCTCAAAGAAAACATCAGTGAGCTTCCTATGTTGCACGGTGTGCCTGTTCTGCTCAAAGACTCAATATCCACTAAGGATAAGCTTAACACAACAGCTGGTTCTTTGGCTTTACTTGGTTCTGTGGTGGCTCGAGACGCGGGAGTTGTCAAGAGACTCAGAGAAGTTGGTGCTGTGATCTTGGGGAAAGCTAGTTTAAGTGAATGGGCTCATTTCCGATCTTTCTCCATTCCAGATGGTTGGAGCGCTCGTGGACTCCAAGGAAAGGTCTACTAATTTCTTCATTCCATAAGAGATTCATTTCTGTATCAACTTTACAAAATATCTTACAAAATGCTTGCAGAATCCGTATGTTTTATCAGCAAATCCGTCAGGGTCAAGTAGTGGATCAGCTATATCAGTGGCAGCTAATCTTGTGGCAGTGTCACTAGGGACTGAAACTGATGGCTCTATACTTTCTCCATCGAGTCAGAACTCGGTAGTCGGGATTAAACCGAGTGTCGGGCTTACCAGCAGAGCCGGTGTGATTCCTATCTCTTTGAGACAGGACAGTATTGGGTGAGAGAGACTAAAAGCACTGAACAAGTACTAATGATTTTGTACCATTCTTGCCAAAGTTCCTTTGTGTTTTTGCAAATATTAGGCCGATATGTAGGACAGTTTCGGATGCTGTTCATGTCCTTGATGCTATTGTTGGTTATGATCCATTGGACAAGGCTACAAAGACCGCGTCCAAGTTCATACCCAGAGGTGGTTACAAACAGTTTCTGAAAACTAATGGGCTCAAGGGTAAGAGATTAGGAATTGTAATGGAAGATTCTCGTCTTGATCATCACATCCAAAAAACTAAGGTAAATTTAGTTTTTTAATTGATCAACTGAGAATAGTACCATATGTAATTATAGCTCTATCTTTACTTGGACGAAGACGAGAAGGAGCGATTGTCATCGACAATATAACAATACCAAACTTGGAAATCATTAGAGATGGGAGCAAGAGCGGTGAATTGGTAGCAGTTTTGGCTGAGTTCAAGATGTCTCTTAATGCATATCTTAAAGAGCTTGTAAAATCACCAGTCCGGTCTTTAGCAGACGTTATTGCCTATAACAAGAAATTCTCTAAACAAGTAAGTACTAAAGCTTTAGGACAAGTCTCCCTTTTCGGAATCTGAACAAATGTGGTCACTAAATTGAAGGAAAAACTGAAAGAATGGGGACAAGAGGTGTTCCTTGCAGCAGAAGCCACCAATGGAATAGGTGAGAAAGAGAAAGTAGCATTGCGAAAAATGGAAGAACTTTCGAGGAATGGAATCGAAAAGCAAATGAAAAACAACAAGTTAGATGCAATAGTGACAATTGGTTCGAGTTTGAGCTCTGTCCTAGCCATTGGAGGGTATCCAGGAATCAATGTCCCTGCAGGATATGATGGTCAAGGAATACCATATGGTATTAGCTTTGGAGGATTGAGATTCTCAGAGCCAAAACTCATTGAGATTGCTTATGGATATGAACAAGCAACTTTGATCAGGAAGCCCCCCAAGTTCCAGTCCTAAAGCTTTACTGTCCATTTAAGTGTATTAATTATTTATGTAATGTGACATATTATAGACTAAAACATACTTTTTATGGAATGTTTAAATTCCCATCCCATATTTAGCTCGTGGAGCTTAAAGTAAGGTTTTAATTATCAATATGTGTATCAACCACATATTATATAGACTAAAGTTTGTTTTTGGTGTGACTTTAGTCAAAAGATGTGACCTCTCTCTTTACCAAAGACAGATAAAAATAGAGGAAGAGAGTGAGAGGCTATGGATACTCTGCTTTTGACGCTTTCTATTTCTCTCTACCTATGGTTTCTCTTCGTTTCATCTTCTCCTTATCACTTCTTCTTCTTGTATCTTTTCTTATACAACCTGGAACATCCTCTCTTATCAAACCCACCTCAACTTTCAAGATCCAAGAAGCTACCATTGAAAACATTAGACTTGCTTTCAAGGAGAAGAGACTAACATCAAAACAGCTCGTTGAGTTCTATCTCAAAGCTATCACAAAACTCAATCCGACACTTCACGCAGTTATAGAGACGAATCCTGATGCGTTGTTACAAGCAGAGAACACAGACAAAGAACGTCATGAGCTCAAATACAACACTGAGCAGCTTCCTTTCTTGCACGGTGTTCCTGTTCTGCTCAAAGACAACATCTCAACCAAGGACAAGCTTAACACAACAGCTGGTTCTTTGGCTTTGCTTGGTTCTGTAGTGCCTCGAGATGCTGGTGTTGTCAAGAGACTGAGAAAAGCTGGTGCTGTGATCTTGGGGAAAGCTAGTTTAAGTGAATGGGCTAATTTCAGATCTAACTCCATGCCAAGTGGTTGGAGCGCACGTGGTCTCCTAGGAATGGTCAGTTTCTTTACTCTGTTAGATTCGTTATGTTTATAAAAAAATTAAACACTTTACCAAATGTCATACAGAAAGTTTCAGCAAAATCTTTTGAATATTGCAGAATCCATATGATTTATCAGCAAGTCCATGTGGATCAAGTAGTGGATCAGCTATATCAGTGGCTGCTAATCTTGTGACTGTGTCACTTGGGACTGAAACTGATGGTTCTATTCTCTGCCCGTCGGATCAGAACTCGGTGGTTGGGATCAAACCGAGTGTCGGGCTTACCAGCCGAGCTGGGGTGGTTCCTATCTCCTTGAGACAAGACACTGTTGGGTGAGAGATTTGAGTGCATTCACCACTGCTGTACCATTGTGTCAAGTTCCTTATTGTGTGTTTGCAATGTCAGGCCAATGTGTAGGACAGTTTCGGATGCTGTTCATCTCCTTGATGCTATTGTGGGTTATGATCCATTGGACAAGGCCACAAAGAACGCGTCTAAGTTCATACCCAAAGGCGGTTACAAACAGTTTCTGAAAGCTAGTGGACTCAAGGGTAAAAGATTAGGGATTGTATCAGAGGACTCTCATCTTGATCACCGCTTTGAGACTTTGAGGTAAAAAACTGTTTTGAGTTGGTCTGATCATTAAGTTCAGTTAAGAACACCATTTCTTATCAGAGCTCTGTTGTTTCCTTGAGTGAAGACGAGAAGGTGCAGTAGTCGTTCATAATCTAACAATACCGAACATCGACATCATTATGAGTTGGACTGTAAGTGGTGAAGAGACTGCACTTTTGGCTGAGTTCAAGATATACCTCAATAGATACCTTAAAGAGCTTGTGAAATCGCCAGTCCGGTCCTTAGCAGATGTTATTGCATACAACAAGAAATTCGCCAAACAGGTTAGCATTAAGATTCGAGGTTAAATTCTTCCTTTTTCGAAGGTACCTGAGCATTTATGTAAAACAAAACACAGGAGATGGTGAAAGAATATGGACAAGATGTCTTCCTTGCAGCAGAGGCCACTAATGGAATAGGTGAGAAAGAGAAAGCGGCGTTGCAGAAATTGGAAGAACTATCGAAGAATGGAATCGAAAAGCTAATGAAGGAAAAGAAGTTAGATGCAATAGTGGCGCTAGGTCCATATTTGAGCCCTGTCCTTGCCATTGGAGGGTATCCAGGAATCAATGTCCCTGCAGGTTATGATAGTATAGGAGTTCCGGGTGGGATTAGCTTTGGAGGATTGAGATTCTCAGAGCCAAAACTCATTGAGATTGCTTATGCCTTTGAACAAGCAACTTTGGCCAGAAAGCCACCAAAGTTCACAGCTTGAAACAATAAAGTTGCTAGTTTGGAGAAATATACTTTCGTAATTTACAACTATTTTGCAGAGTGGAAATAACTTACAGATATGAATTTTTCAGAGTAGATTGATGCTCTTTTGTCCCTTTGATGAACTTAACAGCTTGAGGCACTTGTCGTTGTAGTCAACAAAGTTGCAAATTTGGAAAATCATATCTTTGTAATGTACAATTATTTTGGAGAGTGGAAAGAACTTACACATACTCTGTGAGAGTAGATTGATGTATCTTTTTTTATAAAGTTACAAGCTTAAATGCTAAGCTTAGGAATGAAATCTGAGCTTATAAAAGAAGCTGAAAACTCATCAAAACAAGCCATTCTGATACGCTCTGGCGTGGCTGGAGTCTCCAGAGGGAACCAGTCGGTGAGACCCACCTCGGTTCTAGCAGCTTTGATTGCTTCTTTTATCGCGAAGAACACTGATGATGCAAGAAAGAACGGTGGTTCGCCCACTGCTTTAGATGAATGTATGGCCTTTACATTCGGATTCCCCTGATTTAAAAAAGTATAATGTCACGCCCAGTTTGAAATTAGTTGCAACCAGTTTAAATATTGTTCTTATAGTGGCATACCTTCAGAAGAGAAACATTGAGGTTGAATGGAACATCGTTAATGGAAGGTATTTTGTAGTTTCCGGGTCCGCAAGTGAGTAAAGTTCCCGGTCGAATCCATTTATGAGCTGCATCTCCCCATTTGAGTTCTTCTAAAGCAACCCAACCTAGTCCTTGTACAAATGCTCCTTCTATCTGCAAGTGGGTGATCTCAGAAACAATACTTTTCTTTTTAAAGATTGTAAAAACGTATGGAGGTTGAGAGAAGAACACGTACTTGTCCAATATCAATGGCTGGGTTAAGAGAAAATCCGAGATCCAACATAATATCGGCTGCTCTTGTGTGAAAATCACCAGTCAATGTATCTATCTCAACTTCAGCAAAAGCAGCTCCATATGTGTAATATCTAAATGCGTTGCCTTTTCCAGATATCCAGTCAAACCCAATATCCGGAACAATGTGAAAACCGTGAGCAGAGAGGTCTATCCGCTGAAAGTAGCATGCACTTACCAGCTGTATAAGGTCACAGGTAAAGTGAGTTTTCAACAAAACAGGTATCATATATATCACAATTATTTTTTGTGAGTTTATATCAAAATGAAAGAGAGAAAAAATACCTCAGCGAATGTGTTGAAATTGTGCTTTGATGCAACAGGCTCCATTCTTGCTAAAATCTGCTCACAGGCATCTAAAACTGCAGCACCATACATATCGGAGCTCGCAGAAGCAGCAGTTGGTGACGCATTTGGAACCTGTTGAGAGACCATTTAAAAGGATAAGTTAGCGAGCTCAGGTTTGTCTGATTATGTCTTTGCTCAAAGTCCGCTGCTTTTAACAGATATAATGTACCTTGTCGGTGCTTGTCTCTGACACGAAAACTGAACTAAGGGGAATGTTAAAGGCGGAGGCAGCAACTTGAGCGACCTTTGTATGCAATCCTTGACCCATCTCCACACCTCCATGTGTTACCAAAACAGTCCCGTCGGTGTAAACATGAACAAGAGCACCGGCCTGTAATAGCCACATAATGTGTATATAAGTATCTATAAATCCAGATTCTATCTTCGCAAGTAATTATGAGATTTCCATGACAGCTTTATCTTATTCTTTCCAGATCCTCGACAAAGCACTAAGTTTGAAGGAGAAAGAATCAAAGAACCCACTTCAAACAAAGATTACCTGATTCATGAACTTTGTGGTAAATGATATGCCAAATTTTGTGGGAACCATAGCCACACCACGCTTTTTCCACCGATTATGACTATTAAACTCATCGGCTTCTCTACGAGCCTTTAAGAAGTTGGAGGATACTTTCAGCTCATTCCAGAGCTGATGCAATGTGCAGTACTGAAGAGACTGCGAGTAATGTGTGATTGATCCTTCCTTTTGAAAGTTCATCTCCTAAAGTAAAATAACACACCAAAAAACATTACATTAGAAAGCTGAAATAAAAAGGACAAATTCCTATAAAATTTCAGAGGAGCAAAGACATTTAAAAAGCATTTACTCACTTTGATTTCTTCAGGGCTTTTATCAAGCTCAGATGCGATTCTCTGAATCCAGTTTTCAGTAATAAGCATACCTTGGGGCCCTCCAAACCCTCGGAAAGCAGTGTTGCTTGGAAAATTAGTAAAGCAAACGTTTCCTATGATCCTCACATGCGGGATCTCATAAACATTATCTGAGTGAAACATGGCACGTTCAAGAATAGCAAGGGAAAGATCCAAAGAATTTCCACCATTGTTGTATATTTTGAGGTCCAACGCCAATATTTTTCCTTCGTTTGTAAATCCAACCTGTAAATGATAGCAGAAAGCAAATAAATGGATTTTTTTTAGGTTGACTAACAATTGTCTGCTGATTACAGGATTGCACTGCCTAAGAATTCGAAGAAAAACTGGGAACCACAGGTAAAGATACCTTGTACTTTCCAATAAAACTATGACGATGACCAGTTATCATCATGTCCACATCTCTGTCTAGTATGAGTTTCACGGGTCGATTCAATAGGTAGGAAGGAACAGCGGCTGCAGCAGCAATGAAAGCTGATCTTGTTTCCTTACCACCAAAGCCACCGCCAATTCGTTTGGTTTTACATACCACTTTTGACATTGGAAGACCGAGAACATGAGAAACATACTTCTGGTGCTTTTGAGGAGCCTGCATACAAATCAAAACCACCAATATTGCTTAAGCAGAAACAACATTATATTTTAATATTTAATCTAGCTGATACCTAACAGTTTTCTGTTACAATGTGCTTAAGGTCGTGCCGTAGAAAGCACGAATCAAAGTGACTTCCACTCAGTGAAATGTATGACCGCACGCAATTCTAAATCATGTGAGTAATAATTACTTAGTAGTATGCTTACCTGAGTGGAAGAAATCATATGAACTTCATTGCCTCCATCTATTGTCCAAACCAAACTACCATTAGGTTCCAGATAAAAGTGCTCCTGACCACCGATTTGAACTTCTCCCTCCATTATCCTGTCACACTGACCAGACTGAAAGCATAGCTCTACATCCCCTTTTCTTAGCCTTTTCTCTGTGTTCCGGTGGAAACTTTTAGCATCAATAGCCTCCTTGATCGATAATATTGCTGGTAGTTCTTCATACTTAACGTCAACTTTTCCTGCTGCAGTTTTTGCGTTTTCATGTGTATCAGCAACTACCACGCCAATGACCTGAAATACCAGATTCAGTTTAGTGAGATAATTGGTAAAGAATGAAATACATACATCTAACAAATAACTAGAACTCTGTACAAGCATTTTCATTTACTTTTTTAACATAAAAAAGTATTACAACAAAAATCAATACATGCATATAAACCTTGCTCCTTTACTTTCTGGTGATAACAAAACATCACAAGATCAGTTTATGCCTGTAAATCCTCTTCTAAGACACAGAGAAACTAAAAATTCCCCACTGAGTATCCATGGAAAAGCTAAGCAAGAAAGCTAAAACTGAGGATTCAAATGTTCTTACTTGTCCCACACACGTGACCACCTCCGTGGCAAACAATTCTTCGTCAGCAACAACTGGTCCAATCATATTATCCCCAGGAATATCTTTGGCAAGAAATAGACCAACAAAACCAGGTGAAGATTTGGCTGCCGAATCATCAATTGAAAGAATGCGGGCATGTGGGACTTTGCTTAGCACTAAGGCGGCATGCACGGTATTAGGAGGCACTGGGGTATCATCAGTATATTCTGCTTCCCCTGTAACCTACATGAAAATATAACAGTGTTGAGATACCATATTTTTTGCTGGAAACAAACTGGTAAACTCTTCTTTATTCACCAACCTATAACGAATTACACCAAAAGTGACTTTAATTAGCTAGGGATTCTCGTCTATCACCGGAAAAACTAAACAATATGTGTTCAAGCTTATCACTTTCCAAAGCTTGAAAATATTAATAGGTACATACTTAAACTTATTGAACTGATAACAGTGAAGTTTGGAGTAAACAAAGAGAGACCATAAGCTACATGAAGAGGAACTAAAATTTCAGAAGCCCTGGTGCACACTGCATAACCATCGAATCAATATTTTCTTTGTTCCAGAAGGAAAAACAATGTACATGGAACTGGACAATGGGAATCGACATAACATTACCAAAATCTTCAAGCTTATTACTTCCTCTTTCTCATCTACTTAACTTTTGCATACATAACTGGCCTATACCGAAGTCTATCGGAGCTTTACAAAGGTATTTGAAAAAGTTAGCCCACATAGATGCTTAGTCAACGTTTAAATTGTCTGTGACATAGACTTGCTAAAAAACTTCTCTACACACAAGCATCTTCTCTATTATACTCTTATCACAAACATTAATCAACAAAAAATTATGTGGTAGAGATATGTGACCTCAGAGAATAGTAAAAGGACGCCTCACTTAAATTGTAGTGGCTAGAAACCACAAGTATCAGAATTTAAGTGGAGATACAATTTGAGTATAGCAAATGGACCAACATACCTGCATTCTCGCTGAAAGATGGACCTCTGGCGAGCCAACAGATGTTCCCTGTTTTACTGTCTCATAGTCTTGCTTTCCAATTCTAGATAACCGAGAAACGGGTTGCACAGCTGATATATGGGAGGGTGGGATGGTCTCTGTTGTGGGCTTTACACTATGTACATGATGGGAAACCCATAAGAAAAATTTGAAGAAGAAGCTTAGGGTAAGAGATTTTCGAAACTCCACCATTCCACCAGGAGCATCTTCCTTGATTAAGACATCGCTCTGTATGACTTTGAGCGCATCTTGTAAAAGACTTTTATTCCAACTCTTTCCAACCAAAAAATCCTCAGTCTTTCTAGCACACAAGGAAAGAGGGGCCACACCACCATAAGCAATTGATGCATCAGAAACGAACAACTGTTCACCCTTTTCTTCAAGAAACACACGCATACCACCATTGACAATAGCTATATCATCATCCCTACGATGGGCCTGCTTAAACTCTTTCACATACTCTAATGGCCTTGTCCATGGAAGGAATACCGACAACAAGAGCTCATTGCTTCCCATATCCACTTTACGATAACCAAGGAAAAAATCTTTTGCAGGTATGGACCTAACATCTCCACTGCAGTTGATTATCCTGAATTCTGCTCTCGAAGCCATCCAAAGAGGATTTAAATCAGATATTGGACTAGCTGTACAGATGTTTCCACCAATGCAAGCAACATTTCTTATTTGTGTCCCAGCAAACCACTTCAGCTGCTCAATAAAAGCCTTGCATGCTGATGTTTCATGTGCAGGACGCTCTTTTACAACCCTCCTGAATAATTTTAGAAGTTCAGAAAGTTTCAAAGCCGAACCAACCTCTATCCCATTGTCACTGACATTCAATGCGTTGAGTTCTGGGACTTGAGCAACAGAGATTAGCACCTGATACTGCAATCTCTTCAGTCTCATTTCGATTCCCACCTCCGTATTACCTACCGGTAGTTTTGCATCAGGATAATTTGCTTTGAGCGCAAGCAAGTTCTGAAGACTTACGGGTCTATACCAGGTAAGCCCTCCATTTCCCCTTAACTTTAAAGGAGCTAATTTCCTCATCAAAAGTTCAGGTGGAAAGATAAGCTCCTTTTCTGTATACTTAGCCCCATCTATATCACTATAAGATATGGACTGAAATTTATCTACATTACAGTTTGCCACTTCGTTTGTTGGCTTTGATCCACAAGAACAAGGTTTGCCGGTAGAAGGGCAAATACTTGAACCATCTTCAAGGCTAAGCGAAGATAAACCACTGTACAGAGCATCATCAGATTTCGCAAAGACCCGAAATGCATCAACAATCGGTCTATAACCTGTACAACGACACAAATTTCCTGCAAGGCATTCTTCAATCTCCTCTTCACTAGGTGAGTTTTTACTTGACCTCAATAACGCATACATAGACATAATAAACCCAGGAGTACAAAACCCACACTGAGAACCATGAGAAGATGCCAATGATTCCTGATAGAATTAAGATCACAACACGTTTTAGCAGCGACATAGATTCCACAGAAACCAGAATTCTTAAGTAAACTGACCTGAAGTGGGTGCAATCCAAGTTTTCGATGCCCAACTCCCTCAATGGATATAACATGCATTCCTTCTACAGAATAAAGAGGTGCCAAGCAAGCATTGACAGCATAATGCCTACAACAACAACAAAATTCAATATGAACAGTTTTGAGGCAAAAGATTCAACGAAAAAGACCTAACGAGATCAGAGGAAAAGATACGCACACACATGTCTTTGATTTCTTGTCATAATTAGAAACCATCACTGTGCAAGCACCACAACCTCCTTCACCGCATCCCAGCTTCGTCCCGGTCAATCCCAAATCTTAAATGAAACAAGTTTTGCGAATTAGTATATCGTCTCCAACAATGATATCTACTAGCCACCAAACAAATCTCACACTTGGAACATAAATTTTAATAGATGCATACTCAAATCATAGAGACTAGGAGACATAATGGACCTACCTAGTGAAACATATCCTTTATGAAACCATAAACTTAACTAATTGGACACATACATACAACCATTAGTATCTTTAAGAATCTCCACCGATTCCAGATTTTTCATACTCGTTCCAATTCAAAATCGAAACTTTATTGAACCCAAAAGCTCTCAATCACATAAAAAACAGAGCTTTATAGGAAACTAAAGCTCTCAATCATTTAGTTAAACGTACCTCTGAGATACTCGAGAAGTGTGATATGAGCCAATCCATCAGGCAACACTCTACGAACACCATTAACGTATATTATCGGCTCCTCTGAGACGATCTCTCCTTCGTTTTTCAGTGAACCCATTTCTCAGTCTCTGAGGAGAAAGCTTCCTGATTTCGATTTGGATCCAAACTAGAGAATTTGATAACGCCAAGTAAAACCTTACCATTTTTGTTTTCTCTTTCTAATATTATAAAATTCAATTCTTTACCGTAAAAAACCAAACACCATCGATCTCATCTTCTTCATCAGACAACAACCACGTGAAATTCCAGAAATCATTTAATTTTTTACATATATTCAGCTAATAAAATTAGATTTTACGAAACTAAAAAGCCCATTAAAAAGCCCTTGAAGCCCATTAAAATAACACAAGCCCAGTAATAAGAAGAAGAAAGGTTTTCTTCTTCTTCTTGCTCTAGCTTAGCGTCCGCCGCTTTGCTCTGTTTTTGTCCGTCCATAAACCTTTTTTCTCTGTTCACCGGAGAGTTTCTGAGTCCAATGGGTAGAGGAAAGAGAAAGCCTGTGAAACCTGTGGAGGAGACTAAGCTAGAAGTTGAAGAAGTGAAACCTGTGGAGGAAGTGAAGCTTGATGTTGAAGAAGAAGATGAGAAAGTGGAGGAAGTTGAAGAACAGAGAGATGGTGGAGAAGAGGAAGAGGAAGAAGAACCAGTAGTAGAAGAAGAAGAAGAAGAGGAAGAAGAGAAAGATAAGAGTTTTGAGGAAATAGGGCTTGAGCCTCGTTTAATTCATGCTCTAACTAAAAAGGATATAAAGAAACCAACTCCAATTCAACAAACAGCTATTCCTTTCATTCTGGTAATGCAAAAAGTCTCTACCTTTTTGTGTGTTTGTTTGTTTAGGGTTTGTTCTTTATGGTGTTCTTGATTGGGAGTGATTTTCGTTGTTTGTGTTGGGTTTAGGAAGGAAAAGATGTAGTAGCTAGAGCTAAGACAGGGTCAGGTAAGACCTTGGCTTATCTTTTACCATTGCTTCAGAAGCTATTTCTGAATTATGGGAGTAAGAAGAAGCCTGCTCCTTCTGCGTTTATACTCGTTCCTTCTCGAGAATTATGTCAGCAGGTATGGATGATTGTTTCTGTATTTGTTTACTTCTTTAGATTTGAAATGAGTAATGGGAGATTCTCTTTGGATTGGGAAATGCAGGTTTACACTGAGGTTTGTTCGCTTATCACGTTGTGTAAAGTTGCTGAGTTTAAAGCGGTGCAGTTGACTAGTAGCATGCCTGCATCTGATATGGTTAGTTGTTACATTTCAATCATCTTGTTGTAGCTTTTAATCGGTTTTATAGTTTTTGATTTTGGTATTTTTTGTTTTTCAATTTCAGCGTGGTGTATTGGAGAAAGTGCCAGAGATTGTTGTCACCACACCTGCTTGTCTTCCGAAATGTTTTGCTGACGGAGTTTTAGACCCCACAGCTGTCAGTGAGTCACTAGAAATTGTAGTTCTTGATGAGGTACGCTGCTTGCCCTGGAATTTTGTGCCTCAATAATTTTATAATATAATCTTTGTTGAGACAGTATTTCATGTTTTGTGAACTAACTAAGATGGTATACTCTTTTTAGTAGAAGCTGCTGGATTTAGTTTTCTTGTAATATTTTTGAAATATATGCTTTGAATGTAAGCCTCTTTGGTT
This sequence comes from Aurinia saxatilis, assembly GCA_900406295.1. Lineage (NCBI taxonomy): Eukaryota > Viridiplantae > Streptophyta > Magnoliopsida > Brassicales > Brassicaceae > Aurinia > Aurinia saxatilis. Next base: position 3,183 of record OVAP01000323.1, on the reverse strand, counting down.
TAGGCATACATTTACTTCTTGGAGGTTATGTCGTATTGTCTTTGTATTCCTCTCTCATTGAGGAGATGTTGATATATTTTTCTGGTTCTTGATGCGGCTTGATCTTCTTCCTAAGAAATTTGCTAACTGTATTTCATGTTTTGTGAATTTACAAGACAATTACTCTCTTTAAGTTGAAGTTGCATGATTTCTCGGAAAACCATGGAAATATATGCTTTGGATATAAGCCTCTTTGTTTGCTTTTAAAATATGTCACTTTGGTTTAAGCATTCGGTTACTTCTTGATGAGGTGTTATTATGTTGCATTTCTGTTATCAAGCATTCAATCCTCTCACTGAAGAGATGTTGATGTATTTATGTTATCAGGCAGATCTTTTGTTGTCGTATGGATATGAAGATAATTTAAGGTCGCTTATTCCAATCATTCCCAGACGATGCCAAAAGCTTCTTATGTCTGCTACCACAAGGTAACATATCTCTGGATAATAACAATTCGAGATTAATTTACATTTTTCTTTGAGGTTTGTATTGAATGGTTAATTAAATAATATTTTCAAATCATAGTTCTGATGTTGAGAGACTGAAGAAAATGCTTCTGTACAACCCAATCGTGTTGACCTTGCAAGATGGTAAAGACAAGGAAGAGGCCGTCCCAAGCAATGTTCAGCAGTTTTGGGTATGATTATGTCGCTTAGATATATTTTTCTGATTGGGTTTGGTTTATATGTTAATAAGAGTGGGTCGAATTTTTTATAATTGGTGTGCTATCTTGTCTTAGATTTCTTGCAGTGCTCAGGATAAGTTGCTTCATATTCTTGCTCTCTTGAAGCTAGAGGTGGTTCAGAAGAAAATTTTGATATTCGTTAATACGATTGACATGGGTTTCAAGTTGAAATTATTCTTGGAAAAGGTAACTTATACAAGCACTCGGATTTATAGTCTGTTACCTATAGTAATAAAAGTGAATTAATTTTGTTCTCGTGTCTGGCAGTTTGGAATCAAGTCTGCAATTTTAAATGGGGAGTTGCCTCAGAATTCTCGGCTTCATATCCTTGAGGTAACCAAGTCACACCTAAATTTAGTTTTTCCAGAAGTAGCTGCATTTCATAACTAATCACTGTATGTTTGTACAGCAATTCAATGCAGGTCTTTTTGATTATTTGATTGCAACGGATGATAATAACAAGACCAAAGAAAAGGAAGAGGCGAAAGGCGAAGATAACAAAGAGAATAAAAAGAACAAAAGGCGTGGCAAACCAAAGCTGGACGCTGAGTTTGGTGTAGTTAGAGGAATTGATTTCAAAAAAGTTCACACGGTAAGCTACTCAACTTCCTCATGTGGATTGATTCTTTTTTTTGTGTGTGTAAATTTTGGTGTTTGGAATACATTCATTTTGTTCATTGCTTTAGAATTTTAACCTTTCCTTTAACCCTTTTTATGCACAGGTCATAAACTATGATATGCCTCAAAGTGTTACAGGATATATACATCGAATTGGGCGTACAGGGAGAGCATATAGCAGTGGCTCTTCCGTTTCTCTCGTGAGTTTCTCGTCTAATAGACCTTCTAGTCACATGATCTCATTAAATTTGCAAGTCTGATGGTCTGCTTTCTTTGCACCACAGGTTTCTCCTGATGAGATGGAAGGATTTGAAGAAATAAAATCCTTCTTAGCAGGCGAAGATGACAAGGATAGTGATATTATCACACCCTTCCCTTCGTTGACCGAGAATGCCGTTGAGTCTTTAAGATATAGAGCTGAGGTGAGTACCAATATGTAGTAACATGCTTACTTTATCAAGTGAGAGGTATCTAAATTGCCTTTTCTTGCAGGATGTTGCAAAGAGTGTTACAAAGATTGCTGTTCGAGAATCTCGCGCTCAGGATTTAAGAAATGAGATAATAAACTCAGAAAAGTAAGCAAATTCAACACTATTCTTAAGGTTTGTGTTGTTTAGTATCTGACTTTGTTGTCTTATTAATTTCTCTCGTTCCTCTTCAGGTTAAAGGCTCATTTTGAAGCTAATCCAAGAGACTTAGAACTATTGAAACATGACAAGGTACTGAGTAAGACTGCACCTGCACCACATCTAAGGGACATTCCAGAGTATCTAGTGGATGCAAAAACTCAAGAAGCGAGCAAGATGGTGAAGCTAGCTAGAGCTGCAATGGGCGGCAGTAGGAGATCCGGTGGAGGAGCTGGTCGTGCAAACAAGAAACGATCCAGGAAAGGCGGCGACCCACTGAAAACCTTCAACCCCGATGTAAAAGCATTACTGATTTTCTTCATTTTCTCTGCTTTGGTTTATCCGTGCTATAACTTGTTCTTCTGTTGTTTGCTGTATTCAATCAACCAGGGAAAGAGAGGACGCGTGGGCCAGAAGAAGGATGGTAAAAGAACTAGCCATGACTCGAGCGAGAACAAGAAACAGAAGATAGATTTTTAAGTTATATTGTTATTTGTTTTGCTCATTTGTAACCAAATTTTGACAAGTTATAATCACACAGGAAGGGAGACAAGAGAAACAATCATTGAGCTCTATCAAGAGACAGATTTTTTGCTAGCATATTAGCTTATTGAGTTTGTTTAATATGAGAATTTATAAGCTTGTGATGATGCCAATCAACTATTTTTGTTATAAACATTTCGTGATACCTTATCCAAAAACATGTGGATTTAATGCCTAAACTTTGTAGGGCTCGAAACTTTGTAGACCACATGGTTAGGACTTGGGACACATTTGATATTTTCTGAATTGAAAGTGACACATTAGTTGCGTCGATATGATAATTATTGTTTATGAAGGCAATATTCTTGCACGCTTGATCTTCATATAATCATTACCAAATTCAAAAAAATAAAACTTATATTATAAAACTTCTAAAAAACTCCAAACTTTGACGGAATAAATCGTTTAAAATCTAATTTTGATGTAAATATAAATATTTTATATGAGATTATATATATATATGTGTATTTGTTATAAGAGAAAAAACCCAAAAAATACACCAACTCAACAAAATTTGCCAATTAAATATACGAACTTTTTTCGTTGCCATATTAATACACGAACTAAAATTGTTTTCCAAATTAATACACAAACTCATTAATTTTGTACATTTTCTTACACAAACTTTTTGAAATTACATTTTTGTCCTCAACTTTATCTATCAAATTAATT
>OVAP01000322.1:9962-38858 GCA_900406295.1 Aurinia saxatilis | reverse complement strand
GGGGGGGGGGGTTCTTTGATACCGCTTTTTACACTTGAACAATTATATGTGGTCTAAATTGACTTTCAATTTTAGGTTAAATGTAAAACCACAAAGAAAGATAATGAATGTTGTTTGCAAATAATTTTTCAAGGATATATAGTTTCTGAGATGTTTTATTTTTTGTCATCTTTATTTTTTAAATTCATATTTATATTTTCAGTTTACCTCTACTATAGATTATCTGCTTCTTGTTTTTTTTGTCTCAAGTGTGATATATTCAAATTAAAGTTGAGGGCTTAAAGCCATACAAAGGGTACAGAGTCACCACGCCAGTAAGTAGGTAACAAATCGAAGGAAACAAAACTATTCCGCGCTCTCTAAACCTATGCATTGTCCTAACCAAGTCGGACCACTGCGAGCGATATATGATTAATATTGATGTTCCCTCGTAACACTTGTAGCAATGTTCGTCGCTATCTGGTTCGATGTAGTGTCCACATTATTAAGTGATGAACCTGGAATCAATCGTAAAGCCGTGAAAACCTTATCAAGCATTGTTCGAACTGATGGAAATTGTGACGGATGCTTCAAAGCGTCCAAAAGGTGATTATCCGAGACTTCAAAAACCACATTTTGAAGATGTAAGTCCCTTAAACTGGTAGCTGCCCATAATAAACCTTCGAGCTCTGCTTCCTATCTATTAGCCGCATTTGCAAAGGCATTACGTTCATGAAAAATGGGAGACCCATAGTGATCCCTGACAATCCACCCAGCCCCACATAGACGTGATGGATGAAGCCAAGAAGAAGTTATATTACACTTTACTTGTTGCGAAGCTGGATGAGTCCAACCTTGTGCTTCAATAGAAGACACAGTAGCCTGAACTTGAGCAAGGCTACAGACCATTCTTGCAAATCATCTTTTGCCAACTGAATAATAAACTCAGTTGTATACAAATTTTGTTCAAAAACAAGAGCATTATGTGCTTTCCAAATCTGCCACAGCAGCCACGGGAAGGATAAATTAAGACCGTCAATAGAAGCTTGATTTATCAGGAAGTGAAGATTTAGAAACATTGAGTTGCTCGAAAATCCATGCGGTGGCGATTGTAAACCGGAGAGCTCCCAAACCTCCACCGCTAATGGACAGTGAAACAACACATGAGAGATCGTTTCATTAGCTACCCCACAAGCTGGACAGCCGGGCTTGTAGTCAGCCGGGCTTTTACCGCAAGCGCGCCCGCCAGACATCTCCACATAAAGTGTTTTATTTTTGAAGTTGCCTTAATCTTTCAAATCTTACTCCACATAGCTTTTTCTAGTGGCGGGAGGGGGTCTACAAGCACCGAGTTTGCACTCATTAATAAGTTATAACCACTCTTGACGGTATAAAACCCAGACATCGAATAGCCCCAAAAATAGCCACCTCTAAGTTGACGCGAAGCCTTAATCTTGGTAATTACAGCTCTATCCACATCATAAAAAAGCTCCCTTAACAGATCTTCATTCCAAACATCAGTACCCGGAAGCAATAAGTCTGAAACTCGACGATTCATATCAAAAGTTTGTTGTCTCGGCATAGGGTATCGCGGTATGGTTCCAAAAATCCAGTTCTCAGAGAAGACCAAGGTATTAGACCCATCACCAGTCGAATGAACCAAACCTTTCCGCAAAATCTCACGTCCATACATTAAACTCCTCCAAGCATAAGACGGAGAGACACCAATATTGCATTCGAGGAACTCGCAGTTTGGGAAATAGCGACTTTTTAGCATTCTAGACAACAAAGAGGTGGGGTTATCAATTAAGCGTCGGGCTTGTTTACACAATAAGGCCTGATTAAACGATGAAATATCATGAAAACCCAAATCGCCATTCTCCTTTGTCAAGCACAATTTCTTCCACGCCACCCACGGGATCTTTCGTCTATTATCGCCGGTGCTCCACCAATATTTCATCATAGCGCTAGTCAATTTTTGACACAGATCCTTGGGTAAGCGAAAGCAAGACATTGCATAGACTGGCAAAGCAAGTGCAATCGACTTCAGTAAGATCTCCTTCCCACCTTGGGAGAGTGCTTTTCCAAACCAACCATTCAACCTTGACTTGAGCTTCTCGTGGACTATCTGCTATTATAATTTTGTTTTAAAATTAAAGACGGATACGCGGAGGATGTGTTACGTCTTTTAACATGTTCATCAACCTGTTTAGATATGTTTTTGTTGTTATTAAAAATGTCCGTGTTTGTTGTTTCGGTTTAGATACGTAAACTTAATCTTACTCTTTTTTTACTTTGTGTTGTTTAGTTCTTCTTTTCTTTTCTTTTTAATATGTTTTCCTGTAGTTATCACTTAAAACGCTAAACATTAAGAATCATAGAAAAAATTTGGTGAAACAGACACATTTTCAAAGGTTAATTTATAAAAACAATATAGGATAAAAGGATCATTTTTTTAGTTATTTTCAAATTGGAAATTTTAACCTCGAATTGGTTTGGTTTTACAATATCGGTTTACGTGTTGGTTTGAATTTTTTTTCCTTTTAATTTTTTAATTAAAATAATTTAATTTAAAAAATTAAAGAAAAAAATTATTCTGTAAAATATCTCTCTTTTTACCTATTACGTCCCTTTTAACCTAGTTTGTTCTGAGAGATCTCTCAAAGAGAAAAAAAATGGTGGATGACGATGGTTTTCAGATGGTTATTGTGGGATCAAAAGACAAACAAATCTGTGAAGAAGATAAATGAAAGTTAGGTAATAACTTTGAGAAAATCTACTCATCTATTTCATGGTTTTCCATTTTGTTCATTGTACTTATCTGATTGTTTTGCTTGAAACCATATAAATTTGATGTTTTCTCGTGGTGGACGGCAGATGGTTTTCAATGACACTAAATAAGGCACATGTGTGATGTATATAATGCATGTACAATGGATAATAAGTATGGATGAGGACAATTCCCGTGTATGATGGACAATCCCTGTGTATGATGGACTCATTTAAAAAAAAAAAAAACCAAGGCTTCCTTAATAATAGAAGTCAATAATGATGAACATAAAAAAAAACACAGTCACGTGAGAATCATGAACTGTGACGATCAAAATCGTCAATTTTTTTTTAATAATCTTACAAACAAAACTACGCAAATTAAAACTATTTAAGAAATACAAATCGTGTATACTAGATGCAAGGTGTGTATGATGGTTGGAAGGCATGTATGATGGATAATAACAATGGTTGATGGATGCATTCAGTGGATACCAAATAATGCACATGTATGATGGATGCATTCAGTGGATACTAAATAATGCACATGTATGATAGATACAATGCATATATAATGGATAATAAATACGGATATTGTCAGTCCATGTGTAAACCAACCACAAAGGAGAAGAGGTGAGGCGGCTATGAGAGTTTGGAGAAGACGTCGTGTTTTAAACATTTTTTTAAAAGTATAAGATAAATTTAAGTTTAGAATTTTAAAAAAAAAAATCTGAAGTTAGATCAACAAAACCAAACCAAAATTAATATGAATTGGAATTGAATTGTGGTTTTGTTATAAAACTAAAACTAAAATTAAGTATAAAATTAGTCATTTAACCAAAAAAAATAAGACTCAATTCACAAAGGTCCTCCAAAAAACACCATTCACTAATAACTTTTTAACAAAGCACCAATTGCCAAAATTTCTCATAATTATATAGCCTAGTTTCAAATGTTAAGCTTCGGAGTTGAAAATTTCACCGGCTATGACTGGAAGTTAAAAGTTTTGACAACTCAATATTGTACCTTGTTTTATATAACAATATAAATGACCCAAAAAATAAGGGAGAATTTCAAAAATAATTTAACCAAGAATAAAATAATCGGCCAGATTCAAATAGTTAAAACAATAAAAACTAAAATTTTGCACTGAAACTTAAAAAAAAAATCACTTGAAATAAAATAAACACCTCTAAAATTTCACTTAAAATTGAGTATTGATTTGTGTGAAATGTTTAAAACTGAACCGAATGAATATATCGGTCGTAATCAAAAGCTTAAAAAAATAGATCTCCTCACTCGTAAATATTATCATTTTCGAGTGGGAATATACCACATTTTCAGAATTCTTCTCCACATTTTTGTAAAAGTAGCTAGTGTCCTTAAATAGTCTAAGAAAAACGGTGAGATCACACACCTCCCAGCTCCCACTTACCCATTTCTCTATGCCATGAGACTCATAACTCGTACACCACTACCAGCTATACTCCACTACTTGGATAATTTAATTTAAAAAATAATAATAATCAGAGTACATAATATACTACTGTATCTAGTATTAGAGTATTTACTAGTTATCAGCCATTACAGCGTGTCTAACTCATTAAAACTTTGTGTGCTAGGAAGTTCAGACCAAACGCATCTTCTGCCATCTCCTTCGGCTAACCATAGTAACCTCTTTTTCTTTATATGGTCTCTTTCTCAGTCAGGCTCATCTAAAAACAAATGCCAAAATCATATGAAACACCAGAGAAGAACATAAACAAAATCCATACAAATGAGTAACATCATATTTCAATGAGAAGGCATATGAACAAGTTCAAGACCTAATGACAAGAAATACCAGACCCTATTTCCTTATGAACAAGATTGGCTCGCAAAACATTAGAGAGAAGAAGACATAGTATACTATCTTTACAGGTTCATATGCAAGTTACTTGCTAATACATATCCATAATCTCTCCCTCCCCCGTCAATCTCCTTTTTGTCCGCTAACAATTGCAAGGCAATATTTAAAGAATACAGATCCCCAGTATGTGAGTACCCGGTCGATGAGGAAATAAAGAGACTATATCCAGCCTTAAGTCACAACCTACGTTAACTTTAGCCTCCTCCCATGAGCACTGAATCCCATAAAGAGCAATGGAACTATATGTTCTTCTTCTTCTTTCTGTACATAAACAGTACATACAGCACCAACAAACCAAAACCAGATCAAGTATTTGAATTGACTACCTGAAATGCTTTCGCATTTCGAAGGGAAATAATACAGGACCCTTTTACAAACGATCAACCAAATTACCACGAAACAGAGAAATTTTTTAAAACTATACAATATCTTTTGAAATCTAATGACTTTGAGCACTGATCTTATGTCAACATGTGTTTGGATCAGCTCGTCTGCAAGAAACAATAAATTAAATGATCAATTTTATGAAGCTCAGACTTAACAATAGACAAGAACTTGTCCTAACAATAGCAACAGAAAAAGTTGATTCACCTCACAACTCAATCTGTTTAAGAGCATATCCAAAACGCGTGAAAAATATTAGTGACCAGTCCAGATGTGGATGCATCTCCAGAGGGCCCAAACATCTCATTGTCTTTTATGAGTTCAGATGATGCAGCCGTGTAATTATCTCTACGATATGCACGATGACACTCATGAAAACTGCATATAAACCATTGCCATTTGCTTTTAAATTAACTCAATGGCGTTCTCAGGAGGCTCAATCCAAATATTTTCAGAAGAGCTCTGCTTTCCCCAATCAAGATTATGCTCACGCGGATGGTATCTCCCTTCATCAAACGAATATGTCACGCAACATGTCTCATTGTAGCACAACTTAGGGAAGTAAATACTATTCCGTAACGACCCCTCGCGGACATAGGTTTTCGATTCACAAGACCTAATACCCACAAACGTGGTTAAACCACCAAGATTTTCCTTCTTCTCCCAAACATTTTGCGTAAGATCGAGTTTAAACAAAAAAGGTTTCTGGTTTCCAAATGTACATATGACAAATATGTCTCCATTAAAACCCACCAGGTACTTTCCTTCATACCAACTCTCATCATCGATGTAATCAGGGCATGTAGGTGGCGGTACATCTAGGACATTCCATGTGCGTAAAGATGGATCAAAAACCGCGAGGGAGTTTCTTAAGTTGAGACAGTAAAACAGACCATTTGAGAAGACAGTATAGTTATATTTAACGTCAAGGAATTGAGACCCGACCTGGGTTGAGGTCCAAGTGGTTTCACCGGGACTCCAAGTCCGGATGGTCACATGGCCCGGATCATAATCCTTGACTGTGAATACCACACAACTGGTTGATGTCGGAGCACAAGAGAATCCCACTAATTGGTAACCATACCACAACTCGAGATAAGGCAAGACCACAATATCCGTGGTAAACGGATTGAACAGGACGAAGTCTGATGAGATGTTTTTGCTCATAAGTAGCCATCCATCCTTAGAGTAACGAACAATGGATCCGGCCAACGATTTAGGCAGATCCATTGTATATTTCTTGCAGTTTGATGGATTGTAAAACTCATAAGAGTTCCTAGATTTAGGAAAGTACATGAGCCAAGGAGGCTGGTCTATGACTCTAACAGATACTGCAGCCTCATACCAAGATTTGCATACAACAGACGCTCGCACGTTATCTTTGATTTCAAGATAAGTCATTACTGAGCTCAGAAGCTCTAAGGGAAGGTCTCTCCAAAACACTTCATCATTGTTTATCATGCTCATGATGGATCCGAAAACAGAAACTTTAATCGATTCTGGTTCATATAATAGACACTGTATTGGAGAATCTGGATTTGGGCATCAAATACAAAACTGGGTTTTTCATCAATTATCCCAGATCAAATACAAGGATAACAAGTTAAGATAAAATGACAGAGAGAAGTAAACTCACGATCTTCCTCTTCGAACTATGTTTCAAGAGACACGATGGGGCCTGGGGGTGATGATTCGCATCATAGGGACACCATCTCGGTTGCGTAAAGATACATGTTTTTTCTTCTATTCCCTTTGCTACAGTAATATTAGGAAGGCATTGGTCCGGTCGAAAATATTAATGCATAATTTAAATCAAATATAATTTTATAATACTATATAATATTTTTTAATTTGTATTATGTATTTGTAAATCTTTTTTATATCTGTGATTACACTTTAGTTAAAAAATTTAAAAAATTAATGTGTTAACTTCAGAATCAAAGTTAGACTCAAAATGGTGACCACTAAAAGGGAAAAAAATGAAGAGGAATACTGAATTCCTTTTCGTTCCTTAAAAATTACACCATTTGTAAGGAACTTTTGGTTACTGTGATTTCTCTTCGTTCCTCTTCATTCCCGAGGAGGACAAAAAAAACCATTTTTTTTTACAATTCTTTTTCATTCCTCAAATTTTGTTGAGGGTTGCTGATATCATAACCCATATGGCAGTGGAAAGAGTAAAAACATACACCTGCAAAGGCGATTATCGTGAGATTCTTAGAAAATTTCATCGCTCCAGGATCTGTATTGCTCTTTTTAATTGAGTTTTGGGTTTCATCACGCGATTTTGAGGTGATTTTGTTTGTTCTTCGTCCAAATTCAGATTTTGCTAGGTGTATGTACCTTTGTTTACTAACGATTTCGTATTTCGTTTCACATATTATCATCTTCCACATCAGAATTGACCGCGAGAATGGCGTGGCTTCTTCTTAGAGCTCCTCCGCGAGTCACCGTCACGGAATGGCAGTAACACATCCTTTTGACAAAACAAAAAATATTCTTTTTGGGTTCAGTTTGTCGATTGGGGATGATGAATGACTTCCGAGATGTTTGTTCGGTCATGATCGGAGTGTTACCAGATGAAAGAGACGCTGCTTTGTCTTCAAAGGATTCGTCTTGTGACAGAACTCGACCTAACTCTGGGTCTTAGCATTCGTCGGAATAACTCCAATCTTCGATCTTCCACTTCGTCTTCTTCTTTGACTAGAGAAAGTGGAACCAAATGCCCTGCTGTGTTTTAGTGAGGTATGTTTCTGTTTCTCATGCTTTGTTCATCGTTTGTATCTTTGAATTTTATCTTGATTGTTTCTTTATGTCATTGACAGGTACTTACTTTGTTGGAATGTTTATTTACTTCGGATTCTCCTTTGACAGACTCATTTACATGGAAGCGAAGTTCTTTGCGCATGACCAGATCTTATATACCGCTAAGTTCAATTGTGCAAGAAATTGGAGATGGAGCAGGGTCAGACCAAACCATAACTTTGAAAGCATTTATCAGAAAACTTGATAGCAAGGTACTATGTGTTGAGTGTGGAGCAGATTTTGTTAATCTTCTACTCCCTTTTCTAGCTTTACCTCTTGATACTGTCTGGAAAGTCTCTGGAGACAGTATCATTTTTGGTTGTATTGGAAACTTATTCATAAGGTTTGAGGGTTTGAATGAAGGAACTGATGATTCCTCCTCTTCTAAGTGTCTGCTTCCTTCGTATTATAGTTGCTCGAAACAGTTATTTGATGTTGTCACTGAGCAACAAGAAATTTTTTACAGTTTCATTGACAGTTTCAGTGGAATTTATTACCATAAGTTCACAACAAAGACGCCTGATTGTCTTAGTCGTTACAGTCTCTGCCAAACAGAGATTGAATTATTCTGTGGAAAGCTTTGTGGCATTGCTGCAACAAATTCACTTGAGTTGCAACAGGTTTGTGTTGTTTCGACTATGTGCAGTCTGTGATTTATGTTGCTGGTTTTGATCATTTGCCAACGTTGTTCCCGATGAAACAGGGAACTTAGAAAGTAGTCGGAGAATAACATGGAGCCTCCTATATGATGAAGAATGGCTAGTAATAACACGGATGTTCAATTCTGTTTTCCCGTTAACAAGCATATATGCAAATTTCAGGTATAATATCATGAGCAAGCTACCCCACACAGACAAAATTATAGAAGCAGGGAACTTAGAAAGTTCAACTTATGAGAATCAGAGAATTAAACGATGCAGTGCCAAAGGGTATTGATTCATGGATTATATGATTCTGATGCTAGATAAGAGAAGGAAATCAGCTTCTCGTCTTTGATAAACTTGCCAAATTTGCTGATTGATTTCTCTTTTCGTTAGCTTATGGAAAATTTGGAGCATTTGATTCTTAGGGACAACAAAATTGCAGACGACCAATCTTGTGTTGTTGTTGCTATTTTAGTTTGTGATGATTATTATCCTTTTTGTTTCAGTCAATCTCAAAGCTACAACTATAGCTGGTTTTGTTTGTTGAACTGATGATTGAATGGTTATTATGTGACGAACCTCTTTCTTCTACTTCTCCTCGTAGAACTGATATTACAAACTTTATTAGCCTCTAATTACGGTATGGTTCTTTTTGTATTTTGGTTTACTCATTTGTCGTTGTAGAAAGTCTTGTGTTCAAAAGAGGCCTTGGTGGAATCAACGGAAGAGTGTTGCCGAGATCTGAAATTTTAGCTGAATAACAACATGAGAAAGAGGTTGAACTTTCTACATGATAAGCTTTCGGTGCAAGAGCAAGGTAATTGTAAATTTTTTTTTTTTTGTTCCATGTATTTGAATCTTATTAAGATGTACCACTTTACTGACCTTTCACATATTGTTGCTTCAATTTGCAGAAGCAAAGGAAAATCTAATCTCATGAATCCTCCCTTATGGTTTCAGGTTGAGGAATACATCTTAGCATATATATGGTGAATAGAGGAAAGAACAACATCCTTAATGCATAGAGCTGAGTATGTTTGTTTCTGTATTTTGATTTACCTTGGATTGTTGTTATTATTCATACATTCATATGGTTCAAATTTAAATTAAGTTCGAAATAAAACATTTACCATACCAAAGCAAGCTCTGTATAATATAGTCTGAACATTTTACATAGTGGTTTTGGTAATTCATCGATCAGTCTAGAAGACAAATTCATTATCTATAGTTAGTTTGGGCACAAGAGCGAAAATGTTTGCCTTTCTAACTTGGTTGGCTTTACATAATCGCCTCTCCACGGGGAAAGAATGCATCGTTGGAACGCACGAACCTCACAAATTAATGTGTGTTATGTGCTCAAAGTATTGAAACAAGAGATCATCTATTTTTCTCCTGTTCTTTCTCTAGCACATCTGGATGGATCTCGCTAAAGGTGTCCTACTACAACACTTCACCGTGCAATGGGATACTTTGGCCACCCTCAATGCTGTGAAAACACACGATCCACTATCGGACTTCCTACACAGATATTTATTTGCAACTGTGGTGTATGAGATTTGGCATGAACGAAACATGTGACGGCACGGTGGTGTTCTGATAAGTGGTGTTTTGTGCATGTTTTCACCCTCTTTTTACATGTCTTTTATCTTTGTTTCTTAAACATTTGTGTTAGTTTGTTGCATATTCACTCACTTTGCAAATCCTAGCTTGCATTTAGGACCTTGTCTTGCATTTTTGTAGTTGCATTGCACATTTGCATGGTTTTAGGTGCTTTTAGAGCTAAGTGGACTTTGAGGATGCTTGAGGATCAAATGGATGAGCAAAGAGGAGAGCCAAGAAAGTGAAAAGTCCCAAGATTAAGTCTATGTACCACCATATCTAGTGGGACTTGATATGGTGGACTCGATATAGACGGACCGACTCTCTGTACCACCATATCGAGTCTCACCCGATATGGTGGGACACCCGATATGAAGGACCCAATATGGTGGTCTGGCGGGTCCTTATCTTCTTCCCTTGACCCTATCTTAATCCCCTTTGACCAAACTTTTATCTTATCTTTTAAATACCTATTTAGCTGTCATTTTTGTACAATAAGCTATATTTTATCCTTATCTCTTTGAGAGAAGAACACAAAAACTCTCTCTTCATTGTAACCTTGAGATCTGATTTTTATGCTTAAAGATTTGATATTTGTTTTCTCAAATTCATCTATCTTATCTTTATTATCATTGATTATGATTTCTTTGATTATTTTCTCTATGGATTTCTTGGTCATGAGTAAGTAGTCATCTTATTGGTTTATGGGTAATGGTAGATTTATGCATGAATAAGTTAGATCTTGATTAGAAATGGTTAGTCTTCAAGGAAAGCTAAACTTTAATGATCATTATTGCTTTTCTCACATGAGAGATCATGGAGGAATGATTTAGCTTTCAACACACTCACAAGGTGTTTGTTGAAATGCTTGAATGAATTAGTGGTTTAGCTTTACCTTGGTTCCCCTTAGCTTCTTGTCTTATTAAAGTTGTCCCTTTTTTAAGAGATCAATAGGGCATAGATCTTAGGCATCTTCTCATCTTGTTGTTTGGAAAGCTTGTATCCAAGACTTGCCTTGTGGTTATTCTTTAAAGTTATCTCTTGTGGGAGACCAATGGAGCATAGATCTTTAGCTTCCATAGAACAAGATGCTTGATGATTGCTTGAATAGATGAGATGTATTTGAATGCTTGTTTCCTTAAACATGTTAGTCATAGGTTGTTATTGCTACTCTCGTGTGAGAGATCAATGGAGATTAGTTGCTTGTCATTTATTCTTGTTTCCAAATGGTTGGGACATGATATGATACTTGATTGAAATTGACATGTGTTTAGCTAGTGTACACCTTGCATGCTCGAGAGAGAGTAAGGTACCTAGTGATATAGTGGACTCGTTCTTAACCTTGATCATCATAGGTTGATGATTAAGATCATGGCAACAAGAGACTGGGTCAAGCTACACATAGTAGTCCTTTTCCTAGGATGGTTCCTCATTTGTGAACGACTAATTAATTACAAGGTCTATTCTTTTCTTGCATGATTCGTTATTACTATTACATGAATGCCAATATCTTCCCTTATTTGAGTTTGCTTAAGTCTAGCTTCATATTTAACGTTAGTCATTTATTTGCTTGTTTTAATTTTTTGTGTTACTTGTTTGAAACCTTCTTGGTCGCTTTAGCATAGCAGAATTGTAATGTACTCAAAGCGCTGATCTCCTCCTCGCTTGGATTGATACCATATCACTATCCTACAAAGCTCTTCGAAGACTTGTAGTCATAGCATTATAGGTCTTTGATATCTCGACCTCGACAAGGTTGACATCATGTTCCTACACCATCCGCCATCCCCTCATATTATCAAGGCAATCGATATATTGATGCGCAACCGTCTAAGTTCTATACATATGCTTGGTGATCGCAACTTGATAAAAAATAGACGATGAGAGATAAGCGTAGATGAAGAGCAATCATGTAATAAGCATAAATCCTACCTATCTGTCAAGCCATTAAAAACCCCTTTGAAAACCCTTAGCCCCAACAAAAGAACTACTCAAATATAATAGCAAAAACCATAGAAAAAACCATAAAAATCAATATCATAAATAAATAGCAAAGGGTCAGAATCTCCAAATCAGTAGACAAGGAGGATGAAATCTTCTCCCTTGCAACAACAAGACGAAATATCAAAAGATTTAAGAAAGAAATGAAAGCAAAGTGCTCTCTCCAAGAGTTTTGGTGTAAAGAGAGGCACACTTCTTATGAGATGAGAAGTCTCTTTATATAGAGAGTGAAGCACGACCAAGAGCTTCAGTAAAGAGATAAGAGAGGATCAGCTGAAGAGATTCACAATATATGATCTTATCTCCTTCAGTCGATCGAATAAAGAGGATATTCGATCGATGGTTAGCCAAAAATATATTTTGGTAACCACTGAATATCTTCTGACACGTCTGGAAGCTTCAAATGGATCCTTGGGCCTTGATCGATCGAATTCATTTGGCATTCAATCGATCATTGTTCTTTCGTGTTCTTCGACTGCTTCACATCGAGACTGCACAATCTGTCTTCAGTAGAATCAGCATAACTCAAGATCTAACCGTTGGAATTGCTTCCTTTCACTTGCATTGGAAAAATGACTTCTTCATATAGCCCCTGTCAAAATATCAGAGAAATATATGATGGGGAAGGTCTTCATCCAATGACAAACTTCTGACGTATGGAACTAATCCTCTTCACCAGTCTTCAGTATTAAGGGAATAACTTCTCGGTCGTTGAGACTAATGATTTGATTCCAAGACCATGTGACATCTTACTCACGTGGCTTGTTTGTCTTAACTCCTCACTTCAATCCAAAATGTACAACAAATTCATATGGCCCCGAACATATGGTGCTGAATTGTTGAACTTGGAGGATAATATCCATTTATGACATAAAAAGCCTTATTTCCACAAAAACACTTTGAAAACATAAAATAGTGAAAATCATCACTTTTATCTTGAAATCCTTTAGTTTTGTCATAAAAAGTACTCGAAATATATGGTAAAAACGATAAAATATTACCCCTATCATCTCGCAAGGGGTGTCGTTCGACACCCTCGCGTATCAAGACATTCTCTTCTTCTCCTCTCGACACATGTCCGTCACCCACCGTTGTGTCAATGGACACTGCCTACTGCAGTCTTCAAAATCACGTTTCTCTCAAATTCCTCTACCTCATCGAGCGTCTTTTGGGTCATACTCCTGCCAAACTGATTCCATCTCTTCCCTGCTAGCTAAGCCGACCATATTAACATATTGCTTAGGATTTGATTCGGTCTTTCCATGAAGACAACCTTCTTGTCTCCTCACCGATTCCGCGGTTTGAGCCCCTTGAGTATCAAACTTCTTGACATGAGTGTTGAGAGCTTCAAACTTGTTGTTCAAATCAGTGTACATCGCATCAATCTTTCCGTTTAAATTGATGGGGTTTTAGTTTTCACCCAAACTATTTCCTGAAAGCGCACAGGTCTCGTAGTGGTACTTTAGGGTCAAATCCACATGGAGCAGAGTGTAAGCAGTAGCACGTCCGAGTTCACTCGAGCTAAGGAACAAATATGAGATTTTGGTTGTGGGATCGATCGATCGTAGAAACGAATCGATTGATGCGCCTTTCGGTCGAACACAAGAATTGTATTCGATCGATTGATGCATGCAAATTGCTAAAACTGAATAAAACGTGAGTGTAATCAAATGATAAAAAGCGTTAGGAAGTCAAGAAATGCATGGGAGAGTCACGGTTTGAATTATTCAGGGTAGTAACTATGTAAGTATTGTAGAAAAAGCTATATAGTTGAAATCACTAAAGTTTGATTATCGTTATTGTCAGCTTAACCGGTCTAGTTCAATTGATATCCTAGTTAACTATTTCTACTGAAAGAGAGGCTTTGGCCTGATCAATCAACCAAACTAGTCATTAAGTATAACAAATCAATTTTCTACTTTAACTATGAATATTAAAGCTTTCAACATCAAATTCTGGATCTCTTACTCTAAGTGGTGTATTAGTAGCAATGTTATCCTATGATATAGATTAAATATGATAAGAATGTAAGCATTAACTAGTCATTACACAGTCCTATTTCCTAGCTATCTAACTATGAATTCCCTTAGCAAAACCTTATTTTTAACTATGAAACTACTCAAGCATGCTTGTGAAAAACATAACAATAATGGAAATTGCAATCATATAAATCAATAAGGCTTTAGAAAGGCTTCTCTGAATTTGCAGAGACAAATTACAAACTTTTCCCTTGACAACAACACCAAGGTAGAATAAAAGAAAAAACAAGTGAAAGAAAATTGAAAACTATTTTGCATGAATGCTAGGTAGCTTTGTAAATTTTGTGGTGTTTCTTCTACTATGAGGCTCTTGTACTTATAGTGGAGAGGTCGTGGAAGAAGTTGAGTAGAACCAGGAATTAGATACTGATAAGTATCCAAAATTTTGGACTGATCACTTCAGGATCGATCGAATAACATAAGTTTATTCGATCGATGTTATCTCTAAAACGCGTCTTCAGTATCTCCTGAATCTCTCTGATATTTGCAATGAATTCAGATAACTCCTAAATGGCAACAAATCTTATCTGATAATGTTCTGAAAGCTTCTAGAGAATACATGGGCCTCGTCGATCGAACTCCCTGGGCTGCATCAATCGAATGGGCTTTCATCACCAATGGGCTTCATTTTGACATCTTTTCAACGATATATGATTATCTCCTTGCTCCTGAGACTAAATGACTCAATTCCAAGCTCATGTGACAGCTGACTCACGTGGCTTGATTGTCTTAACTCTTCATTTTTAATCTAAATTAAACATACTCTTCATCCGGGTCTGGACTTCTGATGCTGAATTGCTGAATTTGGTAAAAAATGCCCATTTCCGACCTAAAAAGCCTTATTTACACAAAAACACTTTTGAATATAAAAAAATGTGAAATTCCATAGTTTTGGTCTTAAATCAAATGATTTCTTTACGAAAAGCACCGAAAATCTATACTAAAAAACGGTAAAATATCACCTCTATCCAAAATCCACTGTCATCTTCTATTGTCCTTGAAGCAACCTTTCGAACATCGACTCAACCTTGAGAAATTCCGATGATTTTGGTGGCGGAGATTGATAAGATGAATTCCCATAAGTCCTAGCATAGCCACCTTGATTTAAGTTGAAATTCTTATTCAGAGCAAATTGATGATTACAGCCTTGAAAGTTTCCATTAACAAAGTTGACATCTTTAGTAGCTTCCTCTCCAATTGCATCGACATCTGCAAATTGAAATGTCTTCTTGTTGTTCCCTAACAAAAAGTTGTGCACCGAGTCCAGTTTAACCTGTACTTCAGCAATTTTTTTACCTTCTGAGACTTTCACTTGCTTCTGCCTCTCATAGTCAGACATCTTTTTGCTATTACTGGAGGCAAGATTCTTGATGAAAGTCGACACATCCTGTGGATTCCTTGTCATGAAATTCTCATTGCCGACTAAATCAAGAGACATCTGATAGCGCCAATCCACTCCTCTGAAAAATGTGCTAAGCATTTATGCTTCACTAAACCCATGATGTGGGCAGTCCCTTTGGTAAGATTGGAAACGAATCCAGGCTGATTTGAAGGACTCCCTAGGACCTTGAGTAAATGAAGAAATTTGCTTCCTTAAATCCTCTGATTTAGCATCATCATAAAAGTGAGTCAGAAAGGCATTATTTGCTTCTTCCCAAGTAGTCAATAAACCAGGTGGAAATTGCTTGAGCAACCTAGCTGCTTCTCCTGCAAGTGAATATGGGAAAAGTTTGTAAAATCAGAAATCATTTGTTACCCCATTCGCCTTGATGGAGTTGACCAGATCTTCCACCACCTCTATATGGTCCATAGGATGCTCAGTAGGTTTCCCACTGAATTGATGTTGTCACCCCAAAGCATACATCTGCAGTGAGATGTTGAAATCATTTGTGTTGAGTGGTGGCAATCTAATGACAGATCTGTTGGCGAAGAATTGGTATGGCCTATTGTAATATGCAAGTGTCATGACTGCTTCAGGTTCATTCACATTCTGAATTACCGGCTGTTCAAGGATCACATTCCCTTGATAATCAAGCTTCTAGCCTTGAGCGTTGCGTCTGTTTTCCTCAGCATCAAACAACTGGCAATTTTCTTTTTGAATGAGAATAACGGTTGGTGGCATGACTAGAGGCATGGTTGCTGTTTTTTTTTTTTTTGTTCTTTTTTGTTTCTTCGTTCTAAATCCACTCCTTGTTAGTGAGATCAACTTACTAGTAATTCTTGTTGTTTCTGGGTGAGCTGCTAGGCGTAAACCTGAATTAAACAAGAAAAACTTAAGTAAAAAATTAATTAAAAACAAAAAAAACAAAAATTAATAAAATAAAATAAAAATTTAGACGAAATTCTAAAACTATAATCTATAAGCAGACAATTCAGTCCCTAGCAACGGCGCCAAAACTTGATATGCTCAAATTTACACTAAGAACTAACTAGAATATCACAATTAATTAGTTGTAGTGTTTAGAGATCAAATCCACAGAGACTTAAAGCTGCTATATAAATATAAGATTCAAATTTTGCTAAGCAGATTAAATAAAATTGACTAACGAATAACTATCAATAAGAGCTGTTGAAAAGGGGCTTAAATCAATGAGACAAAAGCTAGGCCTTAAGTAATTCTTTGGGTAATCTGAAATTCAAAGATAAAATAATATTCAGAGGATAATTAAGATTCATCCTAGAACATGAATCACTAATGTAAAATCAACCAACTGCCGTTGCGAATATTATCTATATCTAAATCATATAATTTCAAATTTCTTTGCAAATTCAATAAATAAAAATAAGCATTAATCATAAGTTTAATTGGTTTACAAAATTTCTTTGCATATAGGTATTTTGCTCATCTAAAATATTAAGAGCAGTTAATTATGCTTTCACATTAATTAATTAATCTATAATCAAGATTTTAGGTGATCAAACTAGAACAAGCATATTAATTGAAACAATCAATATGATAAAATAATATTGCATAGAGATTAATTAAAAACAAGAGGTTTCAAAAATTCTTCCCTAACTGGCAGATTAATGAGATTTCTTCTCCCTAAAAGCTCTGGAATAATCTCATTGCTTAAGTCTCAAAAGAATTTAAGATATATGAAAACTAAACCTAAAAACAAATATTTATACAGCCAAAACACGATTTGGATCTTCTGGCAACTTTCCGTAAGTTTCTGGGAAGTTCTGCATTTTTCTATTTCTTTTGGCCAACTCTGAAAAGCCCATAGAGTGTTGATCGACACCGTTTTCCCTTTTTTTTTTGTTTCTCTGCGAATTTTTCCAAGGGGTCTTCATTCCATTTGCTCCAAAAACCCTCTAGAATGCTCCAAATTCATCAAATGTATGTTTTAACCTGTAAATACTAATAAATATTAGAAAAACACCCAAAAACTCGATAAAACAATTTATATCATGGCTAAAAATACATAAATCCACGATATATCAATTACCAGTTGCCTTGCAATCCAATTTATGTTATATTATGGCTCGTTGGTGTTGTTGCAGTTGATTGTAAATTGTTGAATCAAAATAGACATATCTTTTCAACAATGTCATTGGTTTCTCTAATACCAGTTGTGTCAAGAAGTGTGATAGGCACAGACTGAATAATTAGATACCACAACATCCCAAGTAATTCCTGCAACTTCTGTAACAATGGTTCCAGCAAATTTGACCATGCAACAAACAAAAAACTAACATCATAACTTAGTAAATTGAGCACAAAAACCAAACCTATTCTCCTTTCCTTGTTGGAGTATCTCCTTCTCAGTTTCAACTTTGCAGTTAATTTCACTGGAACACCAACCTTTAACTCGTGCTAAAGGGAGAAAACGCTGCAACTCATAGTTGTTATTGCCCTTGGCCTGATCTGTTCTGTTTTAACACATGTTTCTTCTTCTTCCCTAAGGCTGTTGGTTACACCTGTGGAAATCGGAGCTCACGTGTTGGCACCGACCGCCCAACTTCACCTTCTTCCTTAGATGTTCGAAGCCGGATTTCGCAAGTTGCTGATAAACATGAATCTCATCCATATGATTTAACCAAAACTATCCAAGATTATGCATCATCATCTCTGCACACAAAATCGAAGTTAACAAATTTCGTAAAATCATATGAGAACGCATAATCAAAACCCATTTTCTATTGCAATTACTCTGTAAATCTTACAAAATGTTGTGATGCAAAGATAAACTCCCTGAATCAGAACGAAAAATCAAAATCGCATCCAAGTAACACAAAAAATCATCTTCTTCAAGTCTTCACCGTTTTGCGAAATTGAAAGAAGAGATCTCATCGATTTCGTGAGAGGATCAACTTTAATTCTTCGAGTTATAGATTTCAATAACCACAAATACTGATTTTAGGGAAAAACATTTTCAATATATTCTCCAAGATATCATGTTTGAGAAAATTGATTATCTGACGTGGAAAATTTTTTTTCAAATACACATAAGAGTTACATCATCTTTTCGGATGACACCTCAACCTAAATCACTAAAAAGACTTCTCAGTTTATATATAGGTTGATCCTTATTTATCCAATTAAAAAAGTGAATACTAGTTTGTTGAGTGGTAAACTTTTGTTTTTCTTACGACACTGGAAAATCTCAAAATTCTTCCACTGATCTGTTGTTTAAAACCTCTTCATCAAAAACAATTTCTTACAGACACCATTGTGCAAGCACTTACGTCTCATCCTTATTTACTGATCAAATTCTTATTTTATCCA
The DNA here is from genome assembly GCA_900406295.1 of Aurinia saxatilis. Lineage (NCBI taxonomy): Eukaryota > Viridiplantae > Streptophyta > Magnoliopsida > Brassicales > Brassicaceae > Aurinia > Aurinia saxatilis. Next base: position 20,000 of record OVAP01000322.1, on the reverse strand, counting down.
ATCAATATAAAAAAAATGATTACTTGTTTATTGAGTCGTAATTTTTTTTTTCTTGCAATGCTAGAAAATCTCACAAATCTTTCATTAATGAAAGAATGACAAATATACTCAACTTTACATATCCACTAATCACATATAATCACACCCCTTTTTTTAATCATATATATCCACACTTTTTTATTTTAATACTATTATACCCTTCATTTATCAAAACTATTTTTCATTATAAAAGATATATTTGTTAGGGTTTAGAATTTTAGAATTTAGGATTTAGTAAAATTATAGAGTTTATGAATTACTTAGGTTTAGGATTTAGGGTTAAACCCTTATAAACTTAGGATTTAATTTTTAATAACTATTAGGGTTTAATTGTTAGGATTTAGGATTTATATTTTAGAAGGTTAGAGTTTATTAGGGGTAGGAAGACTTTTTAGAGTTTAGGATTTTACGGTTTAGGGTTTAAAAACCCTAATAGTTATTAAAATTATATATGATTAATAAGATAAAAAATAGGTATATATGATTAAACCCCTTCATTAATTTGTTGTTTAAAAATGATTTTGTTTTTGTAAAGTTGATTTTGTGTTAAAAAAAATTCGAGAAAACAAAGTGTTTTGATCGGATAAATAAATCAAGAACCCAACATCTACAGGTTTTAGTTCAGTTCTCGAAATTTCATATATTTTGGGAATTTTAATTTAACAATTAAATTACACAGTTTTCAGAACTATAGTTGGACATTGACTTACAAGGTTTTTTTTACAAATAGATTTGGACATTGACTAGCAAATTCCGAAACAAAAACACACATCTGACACGAGAGACTACACTTCACCATTGTTTTCTCTTAGGTTAAGTTCCACCATTTCCTTCTTGTTTTTCTTATGCGCAGAGTAGAAGTAAGATCCTAAAGCCAGAGCTGTTCCAATCAAAGCACTTATTCTTGGCCAACTAAAATCATCATCCATAAAATCAAAGGCCAAGACAACAATTAAAGCCACAAGTGGTGAAGTACACATATGAGCAACATCAGCAAACACGCCCGAAACATAAAGCACCAAACCTATAAGGCCGACCGCCCAAAGCTGCCAGGACAAAGCCAACCCAACCAAACTCAAAGCGTAGTACGTTTCGCCTTTCTTAAACCTCTGGCTAACGCCTTTCAATTCCTTAAACTCGCCACTGGCAAACAAACCAACGACGCAAATAGCAGAGGCGAAAAAAGAGACACATATTTGCATCTCTAGGACCATTCTAAATACTTTCTTGTTACCATATCTCTTTGTCTTCACCAGAAGTTTGTCAAAGCCGAGTTGGATTAAACAGAGAGACAATGAGAAGGAAACGCAAGCAGCGAATGTTAACCAAGCTTGGGTGGTATAGAATTCTTCGTTTTCATCAGGCTCTCCGGCAAATTCAGGACTACCAAAAACGTATACCACAAGAGTGAGGATTATCGATATGATGATCCATCTGGTAAACTTGAAACGGTTTATAATGGCAGTGAAGACCGCGGTAAATATCAGTTGGGTGGCGGAAATCAACGTGAATACGCCATAGTTTGCATATAATTTCCCGAGTGCGAATAGTTTGGTATGAGCAGCGACAAGAACACCAAGGGACAAGTAAAGGAAGAGGAGTCGAAAGCAGAGGAAGCGAGTAGTACTGGTTTCAGGGTTTGGTTTTGGTGAAGGGAAAATGAACAAGAGAGGGATGAGGATTTGAAACGCAGCGTTTTGAACCAGAGCTTGTGTCCATGTTCCTGTGTATTGTAGATCTTGGTCACTATCTTCTCGATTGTCTTGAACATAGAAGAAGTTCAACAGAAGCATGACGAGAGAATCTCCGACCAAGACTAAGAAAATACATAGCGAAACAGAGATCCACCATCTTCTTTGTTTTAACACCAGCGACCTTCTTTCGCTCAAGATCATCTGCTCTGGTTCTGGATTCTGGACGTGTTCTGATTCTTCTGCTGGATAAAACAAAAAATCAAATTTAGAAATATTAAGTGCTTATAAGTCAGAAGAATTGTTGAGACAGTGAATTTACCATCTCTTGTCATCTGTGTCTGTTTCGAACCTTCTGGTGTCTCCATGACTTTTCTGAGGAGTTGAATAATATACGAATTACATTCTCTGTGGATATCATATCAATGATTTGTTCCAACTTGGCGGCTACATATCTTCTTAATATTAAAGAAAAAAAGGTCATCCCTCAACTTATACGAAATCATATGTTGACGGATAAAGCTAATCATTTGACAGATCATTTGAAATGACTCCACTGGAACGCCGGGACATTTTGGAATATGTCTTCTTTCTTTTTTTTCTTTCCTGCAAATTATGATTTATTAGAAAAAAGGAACTAGAAAGTACACAAACTCACCGGATTAACTGGTCTACACCCAACTATCAAATAACATTAATTCATCAAATGAAATTGAAATTGATTAACCGATTGATTAAACCACTAACCTAACTGTATTTACGCAAATCAAAACTCAATTAATCCGGAATCATTAACCCACCCGAAATTTTTAAACAAAAAAAAATGAATTGGAAACGAAAAAAAGAGAGAGCTCGTCTTCTCCGTCGTACATCGTCATCACCATGCTTGTGCAAAATCAATCGCAAAAACTTCTCACACCAAACCGCTTCAAAGATTTCTTAACCGGCTGGATCCTTCCCATTTCTCTTCCTTTGCTTTCGATTCAACCTCCTTCCTCGGATCATGAGTTATCTTAAACGACAATGTCTCATTCCTCACCCATGCAGCGTACGACAAAAGCTTCACCTTCTTCTTTATCTTATACTCTTCATGAAACGCTTTGTCTGCTTCAACCGCGAAAACATCAAAAGTTTTGTTCTGCTTCAAGTACTCTTTCTTAAACCAACTCCCAATACTAGAACCATAACTCCTCGCACCAGCATCAACATATACATATCTACTCTTGAACCGCATATCAACCATCCAAGGGAGATACTTAATATTCCTTTTGAGAAGAATCCACGGCTTAAGAGGCTCCTCTGCAATCAAAGGCTCCGCATCCCGAATCAAATCTCGTTTATAACCTGGAATCCAACACTTACCATCACCGAAATTCTTCCAGTGATGATGACCACCACTGGCAACATCAATCACTGAGTATTTCTGAATAACTAACTCTCTGATATGAGTCATTCAAGAATCAAAACCATCGATATCACGCATCTTCACCAATTTACAAGAATTAAATAAATCAAGAAATGAATTGAAATTGTATGTATCTGTAGCTCCCACATGACCACAGCGAACCCTTCGGGTTTCAAAGTCATCGGCGGATTCCGATTGCTTCAACGACTTCCCAAGCTTTCCTCCACCAGAGAAGACGAAATCGTGTCCTCAAACGGAATCACATGTCCTTCTCCTCTCACCACCAGATGCCTTAAAGCTTTCTTGAGATTTCGATCGAGTTCTTAACCCCCAAGAAGCATGGTGAGGACGATGGATGTATGACGGAGAAGACTTGCTCGATTTTTTTTTCATTCCCAAATCATTTTTTTTTTTTTTTTTNTTTTTTTTTCATTCCCAAATTATTTTTTTTTTTTTTTTTTGGTTTGGTAATTTCGGGTCAGTGTAGTGATTCCGGGTTAATTGGGTTCTGATTTCGGTAAATACGGTTAGGTTAGTGGTTTAATCAATTGGTTAATCAATTTCAGTTTCATTTGCTTAATTAATGTCATTTGATTAGTTTGGAGTGTAGAGTAAAGAGACAATACTAATTGGGGTGTAGAGAAAAGAGGTCATTAGTACAGTGTGTATCCGTATGAGATGGATTAGTACGAGGAGACTGCGACAGTCAACCCCAAACTCACTAAACCAATAGAAATGTAACTAGAAAGTGGGGAAATGACAAAGAAACAAGAAATCTAACTCATTCTATCGATATCAATTTCAGCAGCAAGCCAAGCAGGATCATGGTTCGCAATGTAGTATTGATAACAATGGTCCGTAACAACATTTAACGCCATCCGAAGAACTAGCTGATTAGCAGATGATTCAATAAGAGTTAGAGACCAGTCTTTCAGACTATGAAGAACGGAAAATATCTTGTTTGATAAAAACTCGAACAGAGGGGAAATGAGCATGACTAGATAAGGCGTCTTTGAGCTGAGCATCTAAAACTTCAAAAGTAACATGCTAGTAATGAAGGTCCGACAAACAAGTACATGTCCATAAGAACTCCTCAAATCCTGCTTCATGTGTTGTAACTCAGTGTGCAAATGCGTTTCTGCCGTGATTCAATAAGAGTTAGAGACCAGTCTTCCAGACTATGAAGAACGGAAAATATCTTGTTTGATAAAGCTCGAACAGAGGGGAAATGAGCATGATGAGATAAGGCGTCTTTGAGTTGAGCATCTAAAACTTCAAAGTAACATGCTAGTAATGAAGGTCCGACAAACAAGTACATGTCCATAAGAACCCCTCAAATCCTGCTTCATGTGTTGTAACTCAGTGTGCAAATGTGTTTCTGTCGTGATTCAATAAGAGTTAGAGACCAGTCTTCCAGACTATGAAGAACGAAAAATATCTTGTTTGATAAAGCTCAAACAGAGGGAAAATGAGTAGGACGAGATAAGGCGTCTCTGAGCTGAGCATCTAAAACTTCAAAAGTAACATGCTAGTAATGAAGGTCCGATAAACAAATACATGTCCATAAGAACCCCTCAAATCCTGCTTCATGTGTTGTAACTCAGTGTGCAAATGCGTTTCTGCCGTGACAAAGTGGCATCCCATGATGGTCACGCATAATACAACCACATCCGCTAAGTCTGTTTTGGTGTACTCATAAAGTTGCCAAATTGCATTTAAACCTAGGTGGGGATGGTTTCTGCCAAACTTGGACAGCGACCTCAGCCACACCCCTCTCATCAGGGTGGTTACAATTGACCAATCTTGATATTCCTCCTTCGTACGCTGAATAATAAACTCTGCGGTATGGAGCGTTTGCTATAGAATCAAACTATTCCTCGTCTTCAATATTTGCCATAGAATTCAGGGAAAGGACATTGTGTTGACGTTGCTGCTATCATGAGAGGCTAAGAAATAGATATTCAGAAAAACGAAATTGGGGGAAAAGCCATTAGGCGGAACATTCAAGCCCGACAATTCCCACACCTTCGCAGCCCTCAGACAATTAAACAAGACATGACAAATAGTCTCATTAGGTGAGCCACACGCAGAACAAGTGATATCAATATTTAAGCCTCTCGTATTCAAACGATCTTTTACCACCAAGGCTCCCGATAAACATTTCCACAAAAAATGTTTGACTTTTGGAGCAGCCTTGATCTTCCATATTTTTTGCCAAAGCGCTTTTTCTAAGGGTGAGGAGGAGTCGAAGATAGCGACACAGTTGACACAAGCAACTGATATCCACTCATCAGAGTAAAAGTCGGACGTTGAATAGTCCCAACAATATCCATTGCTCAGCAAACCCGCATGCTTGATCATCTGTATAAGTGCCACATCCGCATCAAAGAAAAGTCCCTTTAGCAAAGGTACATTCCACACATCCGTGTTTGGAAGTAATAAGTCGGTGACACGTAAATCGGGATCAAAAGATTTCTAAATATAAAATAATTAATCCAAACAAAAATAAGTAAATTATAAACTTTTGAAAATTGTTTTTAATATTTGTAGTATTTTTGAAAACAAGAATTTTTAGTGGTATTTTTAACTATCACTCCAAATAATGGTATTTTAAAACTATAATTCATTTGGTTAATACTTGTGGTTTTTAATGTGTGCCCCATACTTAAAATCACCATAGATACAAAATATGTGTCTCATACTAAAAATTATTTGAGATCCGCCAATGGGTACTCTACGCAGACAACCAAAGTTACACACATATGGTAAGATGACCACGAGACAATATTAGGGGGTTCCTTAATTCTAGATTCCTTTGTCAATCTATCAGTAGGAACTTTGTTTGTTCTACTGATGTGCTTAAACCTGTAGATAGGTTTGGTAAAAAACATAATATCTTCTAAACATAATTTCATTTGTTTGAAAATTCATAAATTAGTTTATGATATGTATCAGTGACAACGATGTTATCGGTGATGGTTGTGGATGTATCGAACATTTAAACAAGAAAAGAGAAGAATGATATAGCTAAACACTTATGTTACATTCTGAACCCGTACTATTTCATCAAGGAATCAACCGCTTTGTATAAGGAACTACTACGATTTGAAACTCCTCTACGTTTTAACAGCGAATGAGGTCCGTTCCAGACAGAATTGTGGTCGTTGCTGTCAGGAAAGAGAGTCTCGCAAAGATTTAGAAGCTGCGGGTTTCCAATTTGGAACTTCTCATGCATCTTAGCTCTCCATTCTTTATGCTCCAACTCCAGCAATTCCTGCAATAACAGTGACACAATTAATCTCTTACTGCTTATCTAAACATAATAAAGCTCCAGAGTATCTTCATCTCCTCTTTCCATTATCGAAATGAAAGCCTGGAGTAAGTAAATATGATACGCTAGATTTTGTTCGGGAAGCAAAACCTTTTTCTTTGTATATATCAAAATAGAGGAAAAAGCAAACACCTTTTGCTTTCGAACTCGTTTTTCCTTCTCTTCCTCCTCCTTCTGAGTTGATTTTGGACCTTCAACGGAAGTTAAAACAACCAACTTCTCTGCAGCACTAGTTACAGGCTCATCGCCAGTCTCTTCCATTAACCTATCAATTGACTGAGTCTTATCGTCTACTTTAGCTTCCGTTTTGTCATCACTGTGGACCTCAAGGTTTTCCTCTTCCTCTTCCTCTTCTTCTTCCCCTTTACCTTCGTCTTCTTCTTCCTCCACCTCTTGTTTATTTTCAGCAACTCTTTGTCTTTTTGTCACCGGGCTATCTAGTTCCACAATTTCTGGTTTTCCTTGACCAGATTTGTTGACAACATCAACATCCGTCTCCTGCTCCTCACCCATGTTAATTGATGAATTATCAACAGATGGACTTCCGACAGGTGAAGATTCCTTCAGGAGAGAGGCATTAAAATTAATACTTCTTACAAAGTTTATGAATCGCTTTACATTGCAACCAACTGAAGCCAAACCATGGTTGTATTTATACAAACACATGCACACCGAGAGATGTATGTGCGTAACACAACACATTACTAACCTCTTGCGCTCCAGAATTTCCTTGAGAACCTCGTTGACGTTCTCTTTTACGTCTCTTCAAAACACATACCGCACACATGCAATCACTCTTGTGGTGCCTTCTGCAAACAAAAATTATGACCATCAAATAAAAAACTGATCCCATTCCCAGTAAAGAAATGCGAAGTGGCACAAGCTCCGTAGTAACTATCAGTTAATAAAGAAATGCGAAGTGGGCTATAGAATACAATTTGGCAAATAGAACAAAATTCAGCTACAATGTTGAGTCATACTGGCTACAGTTAAGCATATCTTGTCACAGTCGCTTTGTAAAAATAACCTTCTGCCTATAACCTAGATGATTTATGACTCATTGAAACCAAAGGATAGATAACACATATAAATACGAGTACCCACGTATTATAGAGGAAGAAGAGTTACAACAGCATACCCATGGCGTTTATGGCTCTTTTGCTTTGATTGACCACCTTTGGTGGATGCCTTCCCTCCGTCCTCTAGTTGACCATTCTCTGTTGTAAACCAAAGCAACCAAATAAGTTAAACCCTAGGCACAACTACTCAGGCCAAAATGCATAGCTAGTAGATACAATGCAAGTAGTATAATTTTAACACTTTCTGCATATTGACACTTCGTTAGATAATTTTGTTTCTCATGCACTTCCTCTATATTGCTTCATACATATAACAGAATTAAAACTGACAAATAATGCATTTAAATGAAACTACATTCAGGAATAACTCATCCATCAAACAACACTGGAAGATACAGTAACCTTTTAAACAAAGTTATGTTTCTACTCCTGAGCTACGCGCATTTCAAGAATGACATTTCATTGGCTACAAAAGGCAATGGCCCTTGTCAGACACACGTGACTTAGAAGCAGAGTCATCAGAATATGTTCACAATGCCCACTTTACATGCCTAAGGGAAACCCGAAACATAACTATCTATGATAAGAGCTGTAGCTACCAATCTAACAATGCTTGAGCAAAATAGCCAAATACAGGAAATGTTGACAATACCTGCTGATTGCTCAGTATACAACCCCGCTGCAGTCCAGTACTTCATGAAATTTTTCTTCACTCGCTTCATCAGGTCTACAATATAATCACCTTTCTTATTGTACTTGGAACAGTTATTCCAGATGTACTGGACATCCTTGTAAACATCCTCAGAATTCATGTATATGTTGCCTTTTTCAAAATTATTGCATATTGTTCCAAAATCCATAGGTGTCTTGATGATATCGAAATAGTCCTAATTACATAACCAGAAAACATTTACACACGTCAGACACCAATACTGAAGCCCCTTTTGAAACAATGGGTAGAGACGAGAACGAGATGAATAGATGCTTGAGATGGGAAACACATAGGAGACATATCCCATATTAATGTCCATTGACAGGGAAAACACAAGTCACAGTACAACTTTCATTAACCGTCTTTGTAAGAAAACAGAAACATATCATAAGAAGATGACAAATCAAGGAATTCCTAGTTAGGTCATAATCCTTGCTGTTTTCGACTATCGTATTTGTAAGCAAATGTAAATCCACAAGAGCTGATAAATAAGTTTTGCAATCTGGTCTCACATATGGGACCCCTACGTTGAGCTAGATAATACAACTAGTCCATGTACTAGAGCATTTCATAAATCTGTCAATTGATATTAAAACGATTTTAACTAGTTCACTTGAAAAGTATCTAGGCTGCAAAACTGTAAGGAGCTATATAGCTACATAAGTATGACACTGGAGATTAAGATGCCAAGTGTATAAAGAAATAGTTGAGCTTATAGAGATGAAGTTAATATCGGGACTTACAGGAATTCCAAGAGCTTCTGGGTTGACAGGAACGTTAAAGGGATCAGCAGCCTCCATCTTCATAATCTTCTTAATCACCTACATACAGAATGTGCATTTAGGCCTGATATTCAGGTTCAACTGTTCCTATCATTAAAAAGGTAGAGGTTACTGTAAGGGAATCTTCCAGTTCTGGCTTATTGTATTGTGAATTTGGAGCCGACTTCTTGTGCTCGGTTTGAAAAGAAATTTGTGTAGTATCTGGTTCTTGCTTAGTGGCTGGAGAATTCTGATTAGGCGTTTCTGTATCAATTGGAAGCTGGGCCTTGACGGCATCAGCACTCTTGTCAGCGGCTGAGCTAGACCCATCAACGGGCTTGGAAGACTTAATCTTAATACCTTTAGTTTTCCTGTAAACATTGAGAAACACTGGTTTTCTGTCAGGCACGCGAGGAGGCAGTTCCTGAGCAGATTTTTGTGGTTCCTCTTGAGGACTGCTGCTCTTGCTCTTATCGATATCAGTATGCGATGAAACATCGGGTTCAGGTGGTTTTGAGGTCTTGAGTTTGACCTTGACACGTCCCAGGGACTTAGTATCAACCTCCATCTTAGATTGCTGCTCAGCAGGAGCGTCAGAACTTTGCTCCGAGGCTTGGTTCTCGGTTGAGTCATTCAAGTTGGACTTTTTAGACTTGTTGCCTTTCTTATGTGCTCTCTTGCGCTTCATGACTCCTGCCAATACCAAACAACCAACGAGGCTATTGATTAATCAATAAAATTATAACCCTACAATCTGTAAGAAGGAGAATCAAAAAGTTTGGAGGGAGGCAAATCGGGTTTTACCAAGACCGCGCTTAGCCGATTATCCCACTCAACTTCTCCAACCCAGACGAAGATTTTAGACTTACAACACCTTTCTCTGCAGATTTACTACTCACGTCGTCGTTTCGATTAATGGGCTTTCAATGGGCCCTACAAACGCTCATTTAATCCACCATCTCTTTTTTTCCTTTTCTTAACTCGATGATAACCCCTCTATGTTTTTTTTTTTTTTTTTTT
>OVAP01000321.1:29098-39928 GCA_900406295.1 Aurinia saxatilis | reverse complement strand
GTCTCTTCAAGGTGATCCATTGATACACCAAGAAGTTCAAACTCAAGCTACTATCAAGCTCACAAGATCCATATATACTTGAAGCTCAATCGTATTCTGATCCTACACCACTAACACATCTCCGTGGCAGATTATAGCTAAGATTATAAGAATAATTAGTAATTTTGTAACCACCGATCGAGTTCTGGAGCTTATATTAGCTGATGATAAAGTAAATTGATTTTTTTTTTGTTTCTTTTTCGTGATTCATATCTTCTAACAAATACAACTTTATTCTGTATTAGGGTGACTAGATTCAGGCAACTATTGACGATGAATACGTTAAGAAGTTTGAGGAACAACTACAAGAAGGGAATTGGATTGTGTTCGGAAAAATTGATATGATACCCGTGACCGGTACTTTTAGACCAACACCTCATGCGTTTAAAATCGTTTGTAGAAAGGGTATTTTGATAAGAAAAATCCCACCGCTTTATTATTCTGAGTTCTTTCTTTTTTGGAGTTTCAACGACATAAACAATTGTATATTAGATCCGGATTTTGGTGTTGGTGAGAAATTTCTATTTTGTGTAAATATTCTTTTGAAAATATTTATGGATTAGCCTATAAACAGTTTTTCTTTCGAATTGGTGATGCATTTATTTTTCGTTTTATGCTACAGATTTGATCGGGGAAGTTATCAATGTTGGTAATTTCGTTAATCGTATTGGATTCAAGAGAAAGAGACCATGTGCTGATATGTACTTTGAACTACAAGACGATATGTGAGTTATTCACTTTGAAGTTATATTATGTGTGTATGTATATGTATATAAACTTTTTTTGGAAAAAAACATCTATATGTAATGTTTATGCTTATGCATTGATTTTTAGGGGATCACGACTACGAGTAAAGCTACCATCTGAGCGTGTTGAGGATTTTATGGATTCCTATACTCGCTTTGGTGATAATATTGTTATATGTGTTATGAGATTTGCTTAGCTTGAGAACATTCATGGTATGTATTTGTAACTTGAGACCTATTACTTTCATGGCATGTTGGTTCTTATTAATGAATGTTTTTCCTTTCTAAATTAGGTATTTGGCGTGCAATTACTGCCGGAACATGTACCATCGTTTCACTTTATCCATCTTATGATGAAGTTTGGATACTAAGAGCGCGTCTTTTATTGAACCGGGGGAGATCTACTAATTAGATTTATTTGAAACTTATGTTTTGGGTTTTTTTTATATAATTTATTCTTTAATTTTCTAAGTGAAAACACTATTGTCTAGAAATTCCATTTTATATTATAGATTCAGAAATTAATTCTTGGTTATCATCATTAATTAAAATTCATTTTTAGTATTAGTTTTTTTTTCCCCCTTCAATTTTGATCCACACAAATTTGCTGTATCTACTCTATTGGTAAAGAGGATATTTCATTGAATCTACTTAAAAAAATTATTATGTTAAATTTCCCAAAGAAAAAATTTGAAATAATCCTTTTTCTTGAATCGAGATATATTTATACAAGAATTAGGAAACTATCTTCGATGCGTAATTATCTTTATTTTCTATATATTAATAATAATCTCACAATACATGTTTAAAATATTTTCATAATAAAATGCTTTCGTTAATATATTGATAATCCTTTTTAGTATAGATATATTTTTATAAAAGAATAACAAATAATTAACATTTATATAAGTGATAATCCTTTAATTTACAAGGTATATCTTTTAGATATATCTTTTTACATAGTATATCTTTAAGATCCTCTTAATTTACAAATTTATATAGATACGATGTATGCCTATAAAGACAATATTGTACTATAAATTTGATAATTATCTTTTAAATAATAAACATATTTTTAACTTGTGGCGGTGTGACCTTATAAACTCATGCTATATAAAGAATTATCGAATAGGTTTTCTAAAGTTGTTATAGCTTTCGATTTTACTGAAACCCTAGGCAAATTAAGAAGAGAGCTATAACATCTAATGAAATCTTGAGTTATTTTCAGAGGAAACCTTGTACTAATGTTCAGATTAATGATATTGATGCAAATCTTGATTCATATTTGATCAAGGTTCGTGTTATTAAGTTGTGGACGACTTTCAAAGACCGGAAAGAGAGCACCGTGGAGATGGTATTGGCTGATTCTAATGTACGTATATAAATTTTATTCTTAACTTAATTGATCTATCTCCTCCAATTTTTATCTCATGATAGATATGTTTTTATTAATCTTCATATGGTATGTAGGGTACGAGGATACATGCTACAATAGATGAAGACATGCTTAAAAAATTTGGCGATAAGTTTACACAAGGGGGATCTTACTGTACTAGTAATTTTCCCTTTGTACCATATAGTAGTGATTATAGAACAAATCATCTTACATATAAGATGGTGTTTTATGAAACAACAGTTGTCGATCGCTGTACGGAGCTCCCTCAACACATACCTCCTATATATTATGCCAAGTTTTCAGATATTCTAGGAGATAAATTTGAAAGGGATGTCATGATTGGTGAGAATGGTTACTGTTTTATTATAACTGTTAAAAATTTACTTAGATTTTAATGTTCTGTCTCATATTTTACAGATGTTATTGGTCATATTGTTGAGCTTGGTGATATTTTTGAGGGCATGTCGAAGGCGAGTAATACGTCGCTCACAAAGCTCTCCATAACTCTTCGTGATTTAGAGTAAGCAAACGATTACACTTTTATTTGATATTATTGTCACCTAATAGTTACTAATGAACAAAATATTTTTAGGGATACACGACTGCCATGTACACTTTGGGGCGAGCATGCTGAACAATTTACTACCTATGTTCAAAACCATTCAGATAAATCCATCATATGTGTTATCAGATTGTGCGTCATCAAGGAATGGCAAGGTATATTTAAATTTTTCAATAAAATGATATAGTTTTCTGAGATGTAACCTAATCGTGAAGATAAAGACATAAGCTCTCTACGTCTTAATTTTCTGGAGTAATTATATATCTGTTTTGCAAATATTATTTTCAGAGGGAATAATTGTTTCTAATTCGTTTGGAGCAACTGAAGTATTTTTGAATTCTGCTCTTCCAGAGGTGAAATCATTCCGAGCAAAGTAAGTTTTATTTAAAACTGCTGATTTTAGAAAGTCAATTAAATAATTTTTTCAGCTTTGTGTATGTTTAATGACTTTATCAAAGGTTACCAAAGGATGGTGTTGTGATGACACATGGAGATAAAGGCAATACTGTTTACCAGATAAACTATCACGATGAGTTTTTTTGTCAAAAATCCTAAGATAGATGTCACTAACATAAAAACTATTGGAGCGGTAAGCAATCTTTGAGTAGTTACTTCATATATGTATGTGTAACTGTCTATTATTTGCAAATGCAGATGTTCGTATATGTAAATATATATATATATATATATATATATATATATATATCGTAGGTGTAAAAATTTAACTTTGAATTTGTGTAGGCAAGTAAGTTTGTTACCTCTGCAGCGGTTAATTCGGTTGAGACATACCCACGTTGGTACTACATATCGTGCAATGCTTGCAAAAAAAAAAGTTCAGCCATGTGAAGGGGGTCCGGAAGCTGGAAAGCCTCCTCTGTTCGATTGTTTATCTTGTGGACAGAATGTGTCTGATGTTGTTGCCAGGTTGGATAGTATTCATGGTATTCTTTTATGTTTACGTGTTTTTTTAAAAAAAATCGTCAATTAAATTTTTCTTAATACTATTCAAGGTTTTGGTTGGTTATGCGTGTGGCTTATTCTGTTGGAGGAGAGATGTCGTTTGTAGCTTTTGATAATGTTATGGAACGTTTTCGTGGACAAACAGCGCATGAATTGGCCGAGGAAGTTGCCAATGTTGGTGTTATATATTGCATTTTCTTTACAAATGAAGTCTATTTTTGAAGTAATAATATTTCATATGAATGTAATGTAGGAATCACCTACAACCCTTCCGGAAAGTCAATTGAGACTTATTCATAAACAAATTGCTATTCAAAGTTGTTGTTACGCCCGAGAATATACGTTACACAAGATCTTCTTTGAAGTTGGATCAAATCGCACAAGATGAGACTTTGACGAGGAAATTTGAGGATCGTCCAGAAAATGAGGTGGTGATACATAATATTTTATGGTGTTGATATTAGAATGTAGGTTTTTGCTATTTTGACTATGTTTTGTGTTTATTGTTTTAGGATTATTTTCAAGTTGAACCAATTTGTACTCCAACTTTGAAGCGAGGCTCGGAACGTGAAAATTCAAGGATTGATGATAAGCAAGTATCTCTACCGAAGAATGTCCGTCGAAGACTTTTCAATGGAAGATGACTCTACCATATAATATTCTAGGTTTTATCAATTGTTTGGTTTTGGATTTATTTTAGTTATTTATAGCTTAAACTATCTTTAAAATTTATCAAGATTTTTCTTAGATTCATCTCAATTATATGGAAGCAGTCATTTCGGGTTCAATTTTCTCCCAATCTCTTTTTATCTATACAACATGTCCTATGTTAGTCAAAATATAAAAATATTCGTAATTTAGCAAAGTCGAACCAAATATCTATAAGATTACGATCTCAAAGAAAAAACATGACATTCAAAGATGGCAAAGCGTATAAAAGAAACCAAATATAAAAAAACGAAGTATATTATTTTCAAACCAAAATCCGTGTAAAAAGCTTTTTCTCAATTTAAAATTCGGTGTCCACATGTTAAACGAAACAAAAAAAAAATTAAAAACTTACGAAAAAAACAAATAACTTATGTACCAAACTCATTTAAACAATTCCAATGAACTAATCATTACCTTTCCCACATGCATGTCAAATCTAGAGTTTTCAAATCAAAATCTTTGTACAAAGCTTTTACACTTTTCAAAACAAATATTGACTAAAAGAATCTCTACTCCCAAAAAAATATTATCCCTACTTTCTTCCTTCACCGTTTTCTCTTTTGCCCCTTCAAACTTCTTCTTGCTTCTTTTTTCATCTCCTCTCATGGATCACTCCAAGATGTGCTCTCTATATCAACTACAGATTTCTGAAAATGGCGCCCCTATCTTTGTAAAAGTCTTGAACGATTTCGTGGAACACTTCGACTACTATCCAACCGAACGTTCATTGATTCTACGAGATGTAAAGGTTAGTTAAGATGAGTTTTTGTCTAGAAGATATAGTACAGATTTTTGACATCTTGAACACCACATATTTACCATGCATGTAAGATTGATGTAGAAATAACAATTTGTTTTCTTGCAATCAAGGGAAATCGGATCGGGGCTACAATTAGGAATCACTTTCTACCGAGATCCGATAATGAATTTGACAAGGAGGAATGGTATTTTGTAGAAGATTTCAAAGTTTACAAAGAGCCAAACGCACTAAAGTTCACTGAGCATAACCTCCACATTTTTTTTCAATCAAAAAGCAGTTTGGGAAAAAAGTTCCCCTCCAGACCTTCCACTAAATATTTGGCGAGATCCCCATTTCAAAGAAATCGACGAGTTGGTTGATGGATCAGTCTATCAATCAACTAATGTGGGTAAGTACTTTCTTGCTCGAATGATTGATATTTTTCACGATATTGACTCATTTAGGTTCAAAGACTCTTATTAATGTTCTTTTGGTTAGTTGATTTGGCCGGAGGTATTCTAGAGGTTAAGAAGAAGGTTGATAGTGTCCTAGAATTCACTCTTGGAGACGCATTGTAAGTACTTAAACTTTAACACAATAGAAGAGTCGTTGGTAGACAGTTTTAACTCAATTTTCTTTTGGTGTAATGATGTTTGATTTTGCATTATGTTTTTTGTAGTGTTTACCGTATTATATGTAGAGCTAATGGTTCCCTTGCTGACGAATTCGAACAAATGTGGCTTACTAATCCGAAGCGAAATGCTGATCCGTATGACCCCAAGCTCCTTGATCGGAAAGGAAAAAATGGCATTGTGTGCGCTCTTAAGTTTTGGGAATTAGTCGATGAAGATGGTAATGTAGTTACTCTCTTTAATTTAATTACAAGTATTTATCATTCGACTTCTGAATTAATATCTACCTAGGTGAGTTCGTGTTGGAAGGCCATCCTACATACTCCATGTGTGAGTTTAATCATGAAGATCTATTTGAGGTTAAGGCTGTCCAATTCCTGTAAGTACTACAACGTATTTCTTGAGTGTTTACCTTAATAAATTCAGAAATTAGATGACCAAACTCTTATGATAAACTTTTTCGACATAAACAATTTATGGGATTTCATTAAAGATGTCAAGGATGGATACAAGGAAGATACAGTGTGGGCACAAGGGTTCTAGCTTAACATATAGACGATACCGACGCCACCCAAAACCCTTCAGAAACCACCGATGAAACCAGTTCTTTCAAAAAACGGTGAACTATCTATATCGTTTTCTTTTGTTTGGAGTGTAAGACTCTTTAATCTTTTTTTAAAATGTTTGCTTCTAGGACTAAGATCGGAAGTAAGATTAGTTCTTACTATTTTCATTGAGCTATGTTTGATGGTCAAGAATGTTTATTTAACAATACTTGCATTTTCAAAAGTGTTGTTTAAATACTCCATTTAGCAATGGTTGCACCATTTTTAATACTACACAGAGCATGTTGGGTTTAATACGCATCATTCCTATAGGACATGTTTTGATAAATTGGATCAGCTTTATATGCTCATGTTATTTTGGGAATTAGTTAGTGAAGATGGTAATGATGATTCTCCCTTAATTCCATTGCAAGTTTTATTCAAAAAAAATCAACTGTGGGTATTATAATAATATTTTTTGATAGAAATAAGTTTTAGAATATTGTTAGAGATGTTAAGGATGGATACAAAGAAGAATCAACGTGGGCTACTGATGGGTTCGTTTCCACTCCAGGTTAAGGTATTTGTTTAAAGCGTTGCTTCTAGGATTCTATTTTCGTGTCGATGTGTATCATCAACTCTATAAAATAGTTAAAGTATCTATATTTTCATGAAATTTGCTCTATTAATATTTTGCTTCTTAGAGAACATATCTACCTCTTTAAAAATCGTAATTTTTTATGATTGCAAATTCACAAACAAAATCAAACTTTCAAAAGTAAAACATCCAAACTTGTGCCACAAAATCGTTTCAAAACATTTGGAATACAATTATTTTTTGGTACGGACTCTCTCTTTTAAATAACTATAGAGTAGTCGAAATTTTCTTGTGATAAAAACAACATGCAGAATTTGCTATCACCCGCGCAGGGCGCGGGCAAGCACCTAGTTTTAAAAAATACTCTTCTTTATTGGCTATTTAAAAAAAATATATTAGTTTCAATTTAAATTCAATCTAAATTATCATTTTTAATATTTTAAAATATTTTATAATGTTTTATATGGTTGTAGAATTTAGAATATAGTGTTTAGGGTTAAAACCCTAAACCCTAAAAAAGGTTTTAATCCTTAATAAATCCAAAACTCCTAAAATATAAACCTTAATACATCAAACATAAACCCAAATCTAGTAGAACCTCTACAAATTAATACTCGATAAATTAACAATCCCCATAAATTAATAAATTATTCCGGTCCCGAGTTGGGCCGGTGCAAAAATGACGAAATTCGATAAGATAATAAGATAATAACTTTTTTTAGAACTCCTATCTAAAATATAGTCCCAATAATAGCATAAATTAATAATTAGGAATATTAGGCATCTATATGTATGTATATATTATGTCTCTAAGACAATCTACTAAAATATGACTCTAATGTTGTTTGTTTAATCTTGGAGTTTGAATCTCGTTGGAGCTCATCTATACTATTCTTTATTGCTTAAAAACTCATGGTGTTATCTTCTCAATCTGCATAAAAAAATTACAAAGAGTTCTAGACACAATAAATGTTTTTAATGCATAACTACTTTCAAATGTACTATTATCTGGTCTTCAACTTCATAATTAGCATTTAGGATTGTGGCTACAATTTCTTCTAAGCTCTAAACTTTTGAACAAGTATATTTTTCTCCCGGATAGTCGAGTAGGTTATCGATATCCATTTTATTATGAAAACCGAGATTATATGTGAATCAATACTTCAAATTCATGAGTGTCTTTTCAGTAGTTTACCCACCTTTTAAATTCCTTGATACGACATTACTTTAACGAATTTTGCAACGTCAAACAATTTAGTATTGTCTCTTGTAGTATATGAACGTAACTGTCCAAGCCGAGACAGAAAATTTGATAGCAAAAGCATATATAAATTTTAACAAAAATAAGTTATGAAATATGTAAACTATAATACACTTTCTTATTTTTCAAAAAAGAAACATTTTTAAAAAAAACTAAAAATTTATCCATAAATTAATCTCTATAAATTAATAAATTTTCAAAGTCCCAATATTATTAATTTATAGAGGTTTTACTGTAATTTGTAAAGCACTAAACCCTAACCCTACAAGATTTAAGTCCTAAATTAAACCTTAAATTAACCCTAAATCCAAAAAAGAGTATTTTTGAAAGATAAATGAGGATATTTTTGAAAGAGGGCATATTAAAAGGGGCATTTCTTAAAATTTCTCTTAAATGATTGGTGGAGCGCAGTACCGGCCCGAAGTTGTATAACGCCTAAACCAAAGTAAAAAAATGATGCCTCTTAACCATAATTTTTTTTTATGAAATATAATTGAAACTGGAAAATATCCGTAAAACTCAATAAGTTTTTAAAAAAACAAGAACTACAAAAATTATCAATATATCACTCATGAAAAGTAATTCTTCTTGCTTTCTTTCCTGCAAAATCGTTCATCAACTTTGAATAATCTAACTTTTCAAAAAAATCTTGCTCTATTGATATCATCGCCAAGCCATTCAATCGTTATTCAGACATAGTTGAATGAAGATAATTTCTTATGAGCTTCAACTTTGAAAATCTTCTTTCTGCATAAGCAACTGAAATCGGAATGGTCAGTAATATACGATAAGCAATTCATGAGTTTGGGTAATACTCATCCTTTCCTCTTAAAAGTTTCAGCACCTCGACCGCCTTTATAATTTCTTCTATCAGTGGTTTTCTTAAACATTTTAGTTCTGTACATAAATCTTCTCCATTTATTTCTGAAGACCCATCATGCTGCTTTAGACAAGCTTCAAACTTGATACAAGATTTTCTCAACTTATCATCTTTTGTTGACTTTAGTTTCTCAAAACATAATAGAAATCCAAATAGTTCTTCATATGACTTAAATGACTTGAATCTTACCTCAAAAGACATTATTGTTTGATCCAAAATGTTGATGAAGTAATCGATTCTGAATTTCTCTTCCTTTGTTAAAGTAGTACTTTCATCAACTGTTTCAACATCCTATTTCTTTTCTACAAGCGCTCCGGTTTTGAAATTCTGGTTCAATATCCATTTCAATGGCAATTTTCGTAGCTGCAACTTTTATTTTCTATAATTAAATAATTAGTATATATAATAAAGGAAAAATCAGATAACTATGAGATTAATAACCAATGATTGTTTTAGGAAAAACAAGTGAAAAAAAAAAACGTTTTTCTAAAATATAACTCATGATCTCTCTGCCCCAATAACCTGTTTTCACCACTACACCTAAGGGATATATCTGAAAAATACTGCCCCTACAATTTTATATAAACATTTTGCCTCTTATGCCTCTCCTCAGCGCCGAGTCTAGTGGAGCTAAAACATGTCGTAGATGTTGATTGTTTTAAGAAAATAACACTGGCTACAAGAACAAAATAGTATTGACTCTTAACACATACTATACAATACTTTTTCTATAAAAATATAAGCATTCTTTTGTTTTAATGTTAATGTGGTCCGTTGAACCTCTAACAAAAACTCAGTTCGTCGAACCAAACAAAAAAAAAATAATAAAATGGTAAGATAGTCTAATTTAATTTTCAAAAAACAAAGAAAAAGATTGGTCCAACTTATGATGAAACTGACAACTTCATTGATGGAGCCTGGAGGGCACCATCTGCATACTAAATTCAGAGATATTATTTATCGTTTTACTTGCTCTGTTTCACCTAAAAGGTAAACACTAAAAGATACAGACTAAATACCAATGCCTAACTCGTGTTTCTTTAGTTGAAAAGTAACTAAAATCAATTTTGGCAAGGCTTCCAAAACTGTGGAAGGAAACAAACCCTAGCCACACACTCTAAAAAACCACTAGTATTGAACTATTGATATTCATAAATTCTATAATCCCGAAAAACTAAAAATAATGAGCTTTTGCGACACACTTGCTCTTCACACTTCATAATCTAGTGCCTGAAACGCCTAATTGGAGCCTAGGCGATTTTGCAAGCGGTGTAGGCATTTATAATATTATAAAATGTATTAAATATATATATATATATATAACAAAATTATAAGATAAAACATGATTTGTATATAATAAAATTAATTTTACGTTCATTATAGTTATTTTATAGTATAATATATCAAAAATCATGATTTATAGATAATAAAATATATTTTTTTTACTATTATAATTCAATAATTTTTTAGGTGATCTAGATGGTAATCGCCACGGTACATAGGAACCTAGCGCCTAGGCGCCCCCTAAGCGGACGCCTAGAACGCTTTTTTAGAACACTGATTATTAGACATCAAAGCATTGTTGTCTCAGCTGAAACGATATCAACACTTCGATAAATTGCTCTTCCCAAAATGAGAATAAAACTCTTGAGCAAAGAGAGCTCTGAATAAACCAATTGCCACATGATGAATCATATTTATGTGTGATCTGGATATATATAAATATATATATATATATATATTTTTTTTTTTTTTTTTTTT